>CATIWR010236663.1:0-20611 GCA_949677035.1 Omphalea diandra | reverse complement strand
TATATTCAAGCTTAAAATCTAAATTAAAAAGTAAAATTTATATCTAATTATATCACAATTTTCTAAGTTTTAAAGAGAATAAAATTGAAGCAAAAACTTATAAACTCAAGGAAATAATTTCATATATCTATAATTAATAAGAATTCAACACATAAATTAAAAGAAAGAAAATAACATTAATATTTACTTACCTAATAAACTTGGTTTCAATTGAAGATATTAATAAAGAAATTATAGTTTGGTGAAGATTTGTCCTCCTCCCTTTCTCTTTCCCTCTCTTTCTTTTTCTTTCTTTCCCTTGCCTTTGCCCTATTTCTATTTTTTAAAACACATCCAGAGCAAAGTTTTTTTGACTAGTCCTCTTCTTTTTTTTTTTCCTATTTAAATCATTCCATATATATATATATATATATATATATATGAAATAGAAGTTAGTTTAATCACACAAGTTGGAATTGGCATAAATGGTAAGTTGGTTGCAATATAAAGCCCTTTTACTTGGGTTCAACTCCTAACTCACACTTTTGTCCCTTTTCTTTTTTTAAAACAAGGTGTTGCAATCTCCCCCACTTAAAGAAATTTCCTCCTTGAAATTTAACATACCTAGAAGTGGAAAGAGATGAGGATACTGAGTTCGCATATCATCTTCTCATTCCCAAGTGGCCTCTTCCTTTGAATGATTTTGCCATAACACCTTAACTAGAGGGACAACCTTCTTTCTCAATACTTTTTGTTCTTTAGCAAGAATCTCTATAGGTTCTTCCATGTAAGTCAAATCTTCTTTTAATTTAATTAGTTGATACTTAAGGATGTGAGAAGGATTGCTTCTATACTTTTTCAACATAGATGCATGACAAACGTTATGAATCTTGGACAAATATAGGGGTAGAGCTAAGCGATAAGCAACTGGCCTAATCTTCTCAAAAATCTGATATGGCCCAATGAACTGCAGACTCAACTTCCCATGCTTCCCAAACCACATAACACATTTCCAAGGAGAAATTTTCAAATAGACCTTATCCCCTGCATTATACACAATATCTTTGCTTTTCAAATCTACATAGCTTTTCTATCTATCTTGAGCTACCTTTAATCTATCTTTGATCACTTGAATTTTATCAATAGTTTTATGAATAATGCTTGGAGCTGTTAATGTCTTTTCTCCTATTTCACTCCAATAAATTAGGGTTATGCATTTTATCCCATATAGTGCTTCATATAAAGCCACACTAAGACTTACATGATAATTGTTATTATAGGAAAACTCTATAAGAGGTAAATGCTCATCCCAATTACCTTGAACTCCATCGCACAGGCTCTAAGCGTGTCTTCTAAAGTTTGAATGGTTCTTTCATATTGACCATATGTCTGTGGGTGAAATGAAGTACTAAAATGTACTTTAGTGCCCAATACATTTTGAAGACGAGGATAAAATTGAAAAGTGAATGTTAGATGACTATCTAACATAATATACACTGGAATACCATGTAACTTCATAGTTTCATCAACATATATTTTTGCCAATTTGCCCAAGGACTAATTCATCATGATTGACAAAAAGTGTGCCGATTTAGTCAATCTATCAACTATCACCAATATTGCGTCATACCTATTAGGAGTTCATGGTAAAACAGATACAAAGTCTATAATGATATGTTCCCATTTCCATTCTAGAATGGTCAACTGCTTTAATATGCCTACAAGGTACCAGTGTTCTACCTTAACTTATTGACACAAATCACATCTTGCCACAAAATCTTCTATTTCTTTCTTTATATGAGGCCATCAATGGTTTTTTTCTAAGTGTTTGATACATCTTAGTACTACTTGGATGCATCGAATAAGTCAAACAGTCAGCTTCTTTCATGATCTCCTCCTTTAAGCTCTTTATGTCTAGTACACAAAGTTTATGCCCCATCATCAAATTTCCATCTTCCTTAATGAAGAAGTCTGAATGGTTCCCATTTCTCACCCCATTGATGATTTTGCTTAACTAGGTATCTTAACTTTAGACTTGTAGGACCTAATCCACCAGTATAGGCTACACTCTAAGTGTTGCCAATAAAGCACTTGAATCACCTAAAATTAAGTCTACTATCAAAGATTGAAGTTCTAGACATAAAGGAAGAAGAATAGTCTTGAAATAGGCAACATAGCTAGAGGAATTACGATTAAGAGCATAGGCTACTACATTAGCCTTGCTAGGATCATACTCAATGATAAAGTCAGTCCTTAAGAAATTCAATCCATCGCCTTTTGCCTTAAATTCAACTCCTTTTAGGTAAGAAGATATTTAAGACTTTTATGATAAGTAAAGATCTAGCAGGTCTCTCCATAAAGATGATGCCTCTAAGTTTTTAAATAAAAAACCACTACTACAAGTTCTGAATCATGGGTTGGGTAGTTCAACTCATATGGTTGAAGCTTGTCTTAAAGCATATGCTATCACCTTTCCATGTAGCATCATAACACAATCCAATCCTTTACGAGAAGCATCACTATATATAACATAGTCTCTATTGCCTGAAGGAAGAGTAAGAACTGAAGCAGAAGTCAAATATGTCTTAAGCTTCTCAAAGCTCTCGTAGAATTCATAAGCTCATTCAAACTTCACATTCTTTCAGTTCATTCAAACTTCATAGTCTTTTTGAGCAGTTTAATTAATGGTGATGCAATAATAGAGAAATCCTTAATAAACGACAATAATAATCTACTGAGCCCAAGAAACTCTTAACTTTAATAGCATTTATAGGAGGCTCCAAATTGACCACTACTTTAATCTCAAGATCTACATATACCCCTTCTGTTGATAAGCTAAAACTCACATTTACTGAGTTTGGCATACAACTGCTTCATTTTTAAAGTTTACAACACAATTCTCTAATGTTCTTCATGTTCTCAACACTGTGAGAATATACCAAAATATCATTTATGAACACAATCACAAATCTATCTAAATAAGTCATGAACACCCAGTTCATAAGACTCATAAAAGCAGCTGGAGCATTAGCTCACTTGAAAGGCATCACTAGGAATTTGTAATGCCTATATCAAGTTTTAAAAGTTATTTTAGGTATGTCTACTTCCTTGATCTTCAACTGGTAATACCCTGATCGTAAATCAATCTTTGAAAACTTCTTATCACCCTAAAGTTGATAAAAAAGATCATCATTATGTGGCAGAGGATATTTGTTTTGTACTATGACCCAATTTAATTATTTGTAGTCAACACATAATCTCAAGGAATCATTTTCTTTTTTTTTTTACAAATAATACTAAAGCTCTCCAAGGTGAAATAGTAGGCCTTATAAAGCCCTTGTCTAATAACTCTTGCAGTTAAGTCTTCAACTCTTTCAACTTAGCTTGAGCTATCTTGTATAGTGGATTAGAAATTGGAGTCGTATTAGGGTTAAGATTGATAAAAAAAGTCAATCTCCTTATCTAAAGGTAACCCTAAAAGCTCTTTTAGGAAGACATAAGGAAATTCACATACCACAAGAATATCCTCTAACTTAGATCCTCCTGATATTGTGTTGATCACTTGAGCTAGGTATGCTTGACAACCCTTCCTAAACATCTTTTTAGCTGTTATGGTGGAAATCACACAAGATGGAAGGAGACATCCTTCCTTCTAAAAAGTAAACTTTGGTTTCCTATCATGCTAAAATACTACAAGTTTCTCATAACTATCCACCGTAGCATAGTGGCAGGATTCCATTGAAGAGAATATACATAAGAAGTTTGGTGCAAGATGCCTTTGGCTTGGAAGAAAGAAGGAATGGAAATTTAGTACCTTGATCTATTATAATGACCTTAACATAAGTGTTAAATTGATTTTGAACCATATTACAAAAATATTGAATCTGATGTGAAGTTTCAGATTCATGTTTCATGAGAAAAGTTTAAATACATTTTAGTAAACTTATCAACAATAGTAAGAAAATAATGGTTTTTATTAAGATCTGCTTGAACATATAGACCCCATACATCCATGTGTACAAGATCAAACACTTTATTGACATGTTTAACAAAAGAAGCAAAAGGCAATCTTTTAAGTTTTGCCTTAGGACAAACTACATAAGAAGTATTATTGGAGCTAAGTATAGGAGATAAAATGGAATTCAAAATGGGAAATAGATGTAAGTTGATATGGCCTAACCTACGATGCTACAAATCATCAGAAACAATATGAGCAAAAGAGTTGACTGAAGGAAAAGACTAAAATGATGACTGTAGAAAATACAGTCCTTGCTGTACTTTAGCAAGACCAATTGTTATCCAAGAAGAGAGCGCTTGAATGAAACACAATTGTTGAAGAAAAATAAAGCATACGGTTTCACCAATTGTCAATTGACTTATAAAAACCAAATTGAAAGTAAAAGAAGGAATACAAAGGATACTATGTAATGTAATGGAATGATTAAGAGTGACTATGCCAATATGTGTAACTATGGTTTTCATACCATTAGGAAGACTAACAAAGCTATTGTGAATAGATTTATAGGATAAAAAGAAATGTAAAGAGCAAACATTATGATCATTTGCCCATGTGTTTATTATCCATGAATTAGTATAAGTTTTGGATTACAACAAGCACTTAAACATATCAAAATTAGATGCAAAAAACACTGAAAAAGACTTACCAACAACATTACCAACATATTGATCATCAATGAAGTAACAACATTATCAGACTTGAGTTGCTCAATAAACATATTGATCAGTTGAGCCACTTGATCCTTGATCAAGTTTAGTTGAGGAAGAGTCACTAGAGACACAGAAGGTGGAGTGCCTACAAGAGATGGAATTCCCATAGGAGCATTAGCAGACGTTCCCTTAGTGAACATGAACCCTAGAGGAAATCTAATCAATTTATAGTAATTCTCCTTTGCATGCTTGGTTTTGCTACAATGAGCATAATAAAGATCATTCTTATTTTTCTTTACTGTTAAAGTAGTAGAATTAGTGAAATTTTGGTATTGCATGAGAAGCAATCTTTGATTCTCCTCTTAAAGGACCATGTTGTATGCTTGATCCAATGTTGGAAATGGCTTCATGAGAATAATTTGAGACTGAATTTCCTAGAAATTCTCATTTAATCCATTGAGAAACTTGAAAACATAGTCTTTTTATTATAAATCAGTATATACTTGAAACTAATATTTGTTGCATTTGCCAAAAGAACAGTGTGACAATGGCATAAAGCTCCTTAACTCCTCCCAAATGCCATTAAGCTCAGTGAAGTATGCATCAATAAATTTAGTTCCTTGAGGAATAGTACAAAAAAGATGGTGAAGATGGCAAATTCTTGAATCATTGGGTTTAGAAAACTTTTAGTTGAGTTTTTCCTAAATTTGTAATGCATCTTCCATATAGTACATGGTTAAGGTAATGGGAGTAGAAATCGATCTTAATAACTAAGCCATCACAGGATTATTGCATATGGTCCATGGCAAGTATAGTGAACTCTCAAGATTTGGTTTAGGAATGGTTCCATCTTTGAACCCCTGCTTGTTATGGATGGATACAATAAGCAAAAAGGATCTTTTCCAAGTTGTGAAGTTCATAGAGGTGAGCTCTATTGTAACCCTAATAGAGCCATGGTTATCAACATGATGAACGAAGTATGGAGATAAAAGATCTTTAGATAGGTTTGGGGTAGAAGCATCCAAGGTTGAAGAATTATTAATTGAGTTATTATCTGCCAGGGATGATAAAACAGAAGCTTAGAGCAAAAGGGGAAAAATATCATGAATGGATAAGAGAGATAAAAAAAAATGAAGGAATGAAGCTCTAGAGCATTCCTAGGGCTTTGATACCCTATTACAAAAGAGTGAGCAACAAAATCAAAAGGAGAACATTTTTTTTTATGAATTGAATGAATACAATAAGTTAAAGTAGATACTTATATACAAGTATTAAACTGCCTATTAGCTAATCCAATTCAGTTATGATTATAACTAATATTGCAACTAATCTAAACCTAAATAACTAATCAATAATTGTTATAACAACTTGCTCCGACTGTTACACTTCTCTACAAACATCCCCAGCTTTACTATATTGCATTTCACTCTTGTTCAACTCCTTCTTATCCCTTTTACAGAGACACAAGTAGCTTAAGATCAGATGGTTCTGTCTTTCAATAAATCATCAAGAATTTGGCAAGGAGGGACCTACTTCGGTAAAAGAAAACCAACTTTGGAATGTAATGAATGGATAAGATATTTCAGTTTGTCATTATTCAAATAAGGATGTGGAAAATACAAAGCCTTGGCACCACTACCATAATAGATATCTTGCATTTGTTGCTTTAGCAATTATGACTCGCTTGTAAACCACCCAAAAAAATTAGAATTGCTAAAAAAGGCCTTGTGAGGACCATGTGAAGCCAACGGTATTTTCAGAAGTTCAGGTTAGCGTTGCAAGTGAAGAAGATAATGGAGATTTGTAATTGACTATATGATTTCAAATTTGAGTTTCAGGACATTCCATTTTGTATTCAACATGATAGACAAATAATAATGTTAGCATAAAAAAGACTAATGTGTTGCGGGATGCAAAAATTAACTGAGGACAGTATCAAGAAATTATATAGGATTGGATCAATGTTGAACATGCCAAAACAAAGAGTTTAATGGTTGGGGAAAAGGGTTTGTTTGGAAGAATGTCCTGAGTTTTTAAACTCTTCTCTATCTTTATGGAATTTGAAAAATAAGTAGCTACCAAGGAAATGATACAATGACTTACTTTCAATCATCTATGCATTATGAAATTTCCATTACTATTAATTAGAGAAAAGTTGAATATATGTTTTGTGTTGTAATACTTTCGCTTTAGTCAATTTAGTCAAGATAAGTTGAACATGAGAGAAAGGAAACACACAATCTTTCTCATTTTGTAGGAAAGAAAAAAAAACTATTTGCATTGACTTGGCCATTTCTGTCATACAAAATTGTTTTCTCTAATTACATGAATTTGCTACTCAAGCTAGAAGTGATATTGATAAAAGTATCTTCTCTGAAGGAATTGTCAAACTGCCTATTGGATGTTGAAAATTGTATTCCTCTTTTGCTTTGCTTAGCAAATGTTGAAATAAAGGCTCAATTAGATAGGATATTGGAACTAAGAATTGCCTCTTCTATGTTTTCCCAATGTAAACTGCTACGAAAACTTTTTGTATATTTGAAGATGCTTTATCTACTGATCGGCTCGAAATTTGCTTAGTAAGAACAACAAAAAGATGTCTAGCCATCGCTATGGGTACGAGTCAAGAAAAAATAGATGAATTATTGTGTAAATTTAGAATATGTTGACTTGTGTTGGCTATTGCTTTGTCTATAATATGTGGTTGTTTATAGATAAGCTTGCATATGGAATATCTTCTAAAATTTAGAGTGAATGGCCAAAAATCATTAGTTATGACCTGCCCAGGATGAAGCTCATGAAGGGTCATGTGGTTTTGCCCTCTAACTAATCAGCACTTACAGAGTCCAGTAAAGTCATAGATTTCATACAAGTTAGATGCCAGTATGGCCTATAACCACCTTTTTGTAAGCAAAATTGTGGGCTAGAAAAGAGTTGAAATAGAGTTTCCTAATTCCAACATATAAAAGCTAGATTGACCTCTAAGTTATGAACAAGCTTGAGACTAGCAATTGACATACGTGTAACTCTTTGATGAAAGACATGTTCGCGATAAGACAACTAGTTGAGTATATGAATTTATAAGCATGACTGCTAAGAGAAGACTTGAACAAGAGGAGAAGTGTGATAAGTTGACAAAAAATAATAAAGAAAACACTAGATGTGATGCACTAGACCAACATATAAGAATTATAAAATATCTAGCTAACATTCTTCACAAGTTGATTTCAACCTAACCTCTACCAGGAAATGATTAATCGATATAAAATGGTAGGGATAGATCAAACTATTAGATGGTGAGGCCCAAACATCATATAAAGTTACAACTCTAACAGAAGCCTCTTGATTCAAGCAATGCTATGATCAAACATACCTCTTGATTCAAGCCAAGTTATGAGTCAAACTTATAGTCATGATCTTCTTGTTTGTAAATGTTTGTAGAGTAGTATGCACTAGGAAAATGAAATTAATAATGTAGGAGAAAACAAGTGGAAGTTTGCCCCTTTATAAATGAGAAAATAGAACCTCAAGCGCATTGTCAAGGTAAAAAAATATTTTTCCAAAAATTATTTAAGTTCTTTGCAACTTCCTCATACTGATGTTTAATCTGGTTTAAGGTGGGATTCTTAGGAAGAGGTTGAGGATCCTTCTCTGTATAAACTGCTTGCCAAATATCAAAATCTCTTAAGCTTTCATCTTCACTGCCCAAATTGGGTAGGTTTCACCATTGAAAACAGGTGGAGTAACTCCAGTAAAGTTGCTGGAAGCCATAAACCAACAATCTCTCACATGTTTAAGGTTAATTTTGGTGGATTTTCTCACTTGTTTTCTCCCACAGCCACTGCCCTTCAAAGATCAATAGTAATTTTGATACCACTTGTTAACAAATTTAATTTAAAACATTAGAGAATGGACTGAAATTGAAGGAGTGAACCATAGCAAAATGTGTTTCATTGATATATATATAGAAGTTACATTGCTTACACGTTAAGGAGTTTCATACTAACTCCTTTAAAATCATGGAAATTGTCTCCATAAGCATGGCTTAAATTAAAGCTACCATACCTATTACAATATGAAGTAAAAAAGCAACTTTATAAGACATTAAAATATACAAGATTAGTTAACAAAAAATCATAGCTTCTAGCATACAATCACCATTCCAACAGTTCCAATGAAATAGAGCTGTAACTCTAGTTTTTGCTGTCAGTACATTTAAAGATGCTTTGTTTGCAGATTGGAGTAGGATTTGCTTGGCAAGAACAATAGATAGATGTATGGCCACAAAGTTTCTATTGTTGTGTTTGTGAGTATGAATTATATATATAAAAAAAATGTTTAATGTATGTTAATGAAGTATATTGTCGGAGAAATATGCTGACTTATAAGTATGCAATTACTTGTGGATGCTATAGTTTTATACAATGGACATGGAGTAAAATAATTTATAAATAGTGGATGCCTATATACATTAACATAATTTGGCCTATTATGGCCTACATATAAAACTATGATGCATGTATGCAATGAACATTAAAAACTACAATAAAATCTCTCACCTGATATCACTAATTCTTAGTTGCTTCTCTCTTTCTTTATCATGATCCTTAGTATGTATCACACATCACCCTGTTTTATAGGAAAAATGGACAAAAGTGCAGGAGATGCGAGTTGAACCCGAGTAAGAGGGCTTAATTGGGCCAACACTCATCACTTGTGTAAACCTCAGTCTATGAACTTATATTAATTAAAAGTTATATTTATATTATAATAAGTCAATGAAAAAACATGAAAAAAGCCAAGACAAGAACAAAGAAAATAGAATAGGGCAAAGCAGGGCACGAGAAAAGAAAAGAATAAAATGAGAGGGAGAAACAGAGAGGAGGAAAATCTTCTCCAAACTAAAATTTCTCCATAAATTTCATTAAAAAATCAAGTTTATTATATATATATATATATATATATATATCATGTTTTTTTAGAAAAATATTTGAATGAGTTTATTTTGTATAAATAATAGTTAATAGTTCAAATAAATAAGGAATATTAAAGGAAAATGTTTATGAAATAAAAGTGAACTTATTTATAAGTAATTGGATGTTTATATTTTGTGAAATTGTGATAAATAAATTAAATATGAAGGATTAAAAGAATTAAATAAATTTTTAATTTTTATGGAGAAATGACATTATATTTGAGAATCAGATTTTGGAGAACGATGAAAAAAGTTTTGAGAAGGATGAAACTAATATTTTTGTAGGCCCGGATGACATTGTGGAATTGTTTGAGTTGTTGATTTGAGATTCTTTTGTTTTGATAATGCTTATTATAGCATTTATGAATTTTTGGAGGAAGCATAGTTTACGTAAGAACTCTATCGAATTTTTTGTAGAATTTAGGACTCAATTATTTTATTTCGCGTATCATAGAGTCTCTTTAGGATCTAGTTTTTATTCTAATGTCTCCTTCCATTTATTCATTTTAGGAGAATATCCTATTTCAGTTGTAGGCCTTATGAGCTCTCTTGCCAGATATAGTATTCTTTCTATGTTTTGAGGCTAATGGATAAATGTATTACATTGATTGTTTCAATATATGTTATATACATAACAATTATTTTATTTATAGAAATAGGGAGTACAAAATGGTATTTTAGTCTTGAAATATAATTAAATGAATTTTTAGTTTAAACAACTAGATAAATAGTCTAATGTACTCCTGATATGAGCCTATGAGATTAACACTGTGATGACCAGTGACATTTACAGCTATTATTAGGGGTGTAATCAGTATACCGCAGCTATCGAAACCACCACTTTTTATAATATCGCATACTATCGATACCATATAAATATAATACCGATACCAATACTGTTAAAGATGAAAACCGTAAAAACCGATACCATTAATATAATGCGATATTGGCGGTATTTGATACCGATACCGAAATTACAATATTTTTTTTAATTCAATCGAAATAATGATTTTCAAATCAATACAAAAAATAAATAAAATATCATAATTCAAGTTACAACATAATATTACAAACACATTTTTGTTAATAAAACAAATACATTCGTCCAAATAAACAAATTTCAACTCTGAAAAATAAAAACAAATCTCATCCAAATAAACACATTTTTGTTACTAAATGGTATACTGTTTAAAATTTTCAAAACATCGAAATCGATACCGATACCACCAAAATTTGAATTTTAATACCAAAAATTTTCAATATTGATTGGTATTGGATTTATCAGTACTGACGGTGCAGTTTTGGTGGTATGCCATTTAGATACCACAAAACTTACACCCCTAGTTATTATTATTATTATTGTCAATGTCAACAACACTTGGTATACATATAACCATTGCAGCGTATACTAGGTGGTTGTTCAGTGCGGGTAGCTCTACGCATGCGTAAGACTAGCTTATAATTATTTGGATTTCAGTATCATTATTATGCCCAATATATCAGCTTTAACTTTCAGTTTTGATCAATATGATACATGTTTTGAGTGTATGAGATTTATTTATTTAAATTACTATGATGTTAACTAGTGCCAATGCTACAACGTGTTTGATTAAAATGACATTAAGTTAAAAACGTATTTGATTAAAATGATATTTATTCAGTTAAATTGCTTTTATGCATGTGGTACATAGTGTCTAAATCTTTTTTTTTTGTTCCCCTCTGTTATTTATTTATCTGCTCACTGAATAGTCGTACTCACTCTTAATAATCATCTTTGTAATTATTTGATTGTTTATTTTATACATGTAATATAACATATACTTGATATATACTAAAACAACTATCTCTTTTTTCTTTCATTTCTTTTTATATATTTTAATTTTTCTCTCTAAATTTAATTAACTATATATATTATTAGCATAAATATAATGTCATAAATAATTATAGTTATCATTAATTCTTAATATAATTATAAATATTTAATTTCTATTAATAAATTTATTTAATAATAAATTTTAAATAAAAATAATTATTAGTAGATTTTTATATAATTGTAATATACATTAGTTTTTTTTATAAGCATTTTACTTACTATTGAATTATAATGTAGTGGAATTGTTTTATTTATATCAATAAATTCACTAATTTTAATTTTATTTAAAATTATTCATACAATATTTTTGTAAGAGATTTAGCCACAAAAATTTATAAGAATTCAAGATTTTTATGTGATAATTTTTATCACATTTGTATACTTTATAAACTATATTAAAAAAAGTTACTTAGTTATTGTATGATAATATCAAAAATATTCTATCAAAGATAATAATAAGATTTTGTTATAAACATTTTGATATGAAATATTTATTATGATACTAAGGAAAGTTTATTGTCTGAATTGAAACGAATAATAAACATAATAATCATAAATATGTTTAAACTCATAATTCATATAACATAATCATACTAAATATTTATCTTGATTATTATGTGTTTTTATACTATCATCAATTTTCTTATAATAATTAAATTTTGAGTTCATATATATATATATATATCTCACAATTTTAAATATATTCTAATATCATTAAACTAAAACTCATTTATATTATAATCACATTTCAATGTAAAAAAAAATAAAAATTCTCGCAAGGCGCAAGTACTTTAAGCTTGTTTGTATCTAATCCTATAACAACTCATTTACATTGCAATACACATTGCTCTCTTGAGTGTCTTTTCCTATGCTCTACTCAAGTTGGAAATGATATCGGTAAAAGTATCTTCTCTGCATGGAATTGTCAATCCACCCATTGGGTAATTGAAACCGAATTCTTCCTCTGCCATGTTAAGCAAGTTTTGGAATGAAGGCTGATTCAAGTAGGATATTGGCACCAGAAATCTCTTTTTTAGGGCCTCCCCTACATAAACTGCCATATAGCCTTTTGGAACATCTAATGCTGTTGGAGATGCTTTACTGGCATACTGGCCGAAAATTTGCCTGGCAAGAAGACCAGGCAAACGAACACCCATTGTATATATATTTTTTATCTGTGTCTAATGAACAGAATTACGAAAAATGAATGCTATCAACAGAGGAAGTGAATGTTTGAGTTGTTTACAATCGGCTAATAGGTATATACAAATGAAGTGATTAGGGAAATCAATCAAAATTTGAGTGTGTGGCTGAGAACCATTTGTTTGTGTCTGCTTGGTGTCATATAGCTCATAAAGGAATCACATGGTTTTGTCTTCCAACTACTCACCTAAAGCCTAAAGGCCCCAGGATTCATAATTTCCTATCCTGCATATTGTATTTTGTGTTGAATATCAACATGGCCTACTACTGCTGGAATAAGACAATGGGGGACCAGCTATTCATTGGAAATGGAAGGTTGAGCAGCTAATGTTGATTGGTGGTCAAGAAAAAATTATAGTGGTTGCTGTTTAATTAGGAGATTCACCTTAAGGAGAACATATGACCATGTTTCTTAACAAATGATCCAACATGGGAGATCAAAATTGCTATTATATGTCTATATGTCACAGAACTACATGCCCTACCATTTTGTTCTTTATAAAATATAAGGTAATAGAGATCCTCCAAAAGATGAGAAGCACAAAATCGGTATGCATAATGTAATAGAAGTGCATAGATATAGAGGCTGGATAAGGCTATATAAGAACATGATTCATACATAGCATTGGGTGTGTTCCCCAAAGGCACGATTGATGAAAGATGTTTGGATAGTGTTTCTTCTTGTTCTTGCAGAATTAAGTCATTAAAAGCCGATTACTGGTGCAATACAAATTTGATAGATGGAATGGGATATTTGCTATCCGTCTATCCACTCATGTTTGTCTTACCAACAGAGTCCAAAAGCTTATGGCAATTTATTCTCAATGGCAGGCCAATTGCTCATATAATACCATAATTCCTTTTCCTTCAAATATTGTATGACACGATTTTACATCTCCTTAATCTCAACCCACAGATAGATACATCATACATATATAGCTAGTGAAATATGTCTATAAAAATTGCACATTTTTGGCAGCTATATTTTTATGACGATAATTTCATTTAACCGTGCTCTGCCAAAATTTTTCCAAGGTCTAATAAAATATTCTTACTAATTCTGTTTCTTTTTCTTTTGACATTTTGGGGAAGAGGAAAACAAATTCTATTTCCAGGGTCATCAATGTTGAAAGCCTTAGAGATAACTTGTATAACAAATTCAAAAATCACTGTGATCACTGTTTTTATATATTGGATGACCAAATCATAATTCTTCTCTAGGATCAAAAGTAAAACAAAATCATAATTCTTCAGCTTAACTTAAGCTGTTTTTTTCAAATGAAATATACTTTAAGGTATGAAATTGGAACTTCCCTGATTTGGTTTCTCCAACCTAATCAGCTAAATGTCTCATTGCAATAAGATATTCACTAGCCACAAAAAGTATCCTGCAATATAAATTCTTTTAAGGTATCCCAGTTTCAGGCGCATATAAGCATATGTGATATTCATGATTTTATGGGTCTTGATCATTAAGTTGAAATGTTGGAGCCTAGAAAGTTAATGGGAAGTAAATTAAAGCTGCCCTGGCTCTGTAAAGGATGATAGACTTTCATGCACAATTTAGTGAAACAAGGACTATTTAATTGTATTTGAAACGATAATTCTCTCATTAATTGGGAGAAACAAAGCAAAAAAATGTAGATTGTACAAAATTGTGTTTGATAAATGTTAAATATGTGCATATCTTGATCTATTCAAACGTGAAGTTAGATCCACAAAAATGTCTTCTCTGCAGGGAAAAGTGATACCACCCATTGGATGATTGAAGCCAAACTCTTCCTCAGACTTCCTTAGCAATTCTTGAAATGAAGGCTGATTCAACAATGTTATTGGAATTATGAATCTCTTCATTTGGCTTTCACCAACGTATACTGCTATATGTCCTTTTGGAACGCCTGAAGTTGCTTGAATGGGAAGCAAGCTTGATCGGCGAAGAATCTGCTTAGCAAGTGAAATAGCTGGGAAGCGAATTGCCATGGCTGTTTGTTTATTTTGGTCTCCGGAAGCTGATACTGATACAGGAAAAGAAGGGAAAGTCTACTTTGTAAGACTTGAGGACTTTAGTTGGCTGTGGGGTGACACATTGTGTGTGTAAGGGAAAGTCTACTTTGTAAGACTTGAGGACTTTAGTTGGCTGTGGGGTGACACATTGTGTGTGTATATATATATAAAGTGTAAGTGAGAAAATCTATAAAATTGTGGATGAGTGTTGAAGAGGACTCTTGTTGGGGAGATATTAGGTGGCTACAAGGATTACATGGTCCTGTCTAGCAATCTATTATCAAGAGAATTAACGAGAAGTTGACAAGAAAATTCTTGTTATTTCTTTATATCTTTTTAATTTGTTGAAGTTGACAGGCATTAGCCATTTATGGCTCTTGGACATAAACTTGGAGACAAAACCGAATAAATGGAACGTGAATTTCACATGAAAACCATCCTCATATTGGTCGGTGCTGACTCACCGCAAATTTTCTCTGTTCCATCCATTTTTAACTAGTGCTTAAGCCAAGATAGTGACAATACTGGTGATGACCCAATAGGCCAGGCCTCATGAGTCCTATGTTTTCTAAATAACACTAAACATTATATTGTTGATATTGGATGTCAATCACAAGCCTATTACGCATGAAAGGTGTCTTAAGATGACGAGAAGAGATTCTGTGTCAGGATCTACAGGTTAAAGGTAATGAAGACTATAACTATGTCAAGATTTGATTAGCAATGATTTTGATTGACACGTTTTCTTAACTCTACACTTTGAATTCCTTCCTATCAGTAACTTCTTGTGTTGGGAGATATATGTTTGTGCTTATTTCTCCTCCCAACAAAAGGAAAATAGTTTCTCTCTAATGATCCACGTGTATATGTAGTTGCGAGGATCATGGAATATTTATGAAAGTTTGAATGAGAAGCGATGAGTATCTTTTGTGTGTGTGTGTGAGTGGGTGTGGTGCCTGGTTACAGACATAGGCACTCGAAGTGCTCATGGCTTTGTCTCCCAATTCATGGATACAGACTGAGGTACTTGAAGTTCTTGGCAAGGATTGGTGCATCTTTTCCGTTGTAGCACATCCTGTACAACTCCATTACAGTTGGGCATATATATATGGATGAGAAATCCTGCATATGGTCTAATTGCTTGGTCTTCTAGAAGACAAGCTTCAGACATGAAATGCAATGCAACCCTTTTCTTGGAAAGGACAAGCTGTTAGCAACTTGGATTGCTTCACTAAAATCATTAACGACTAGTTTTGTACATTTAACGATGGTTTTCCTGTACCTTATTTTTTCTTATAATGATATCTTCTTTGATAGTCAATTCTTTGAAATTTTGGACTCAAAGAATTGAACTGTAGCTTTAGAGCATCAACAGTAGTAAGTTAACAGAAGGTTGACATCAGTATCTCAAAGTTGAACTTTGAGAGATAAACAGATATTAATTGGTTGAGATTTTTTTTAAAAAAAATTTGAAAACTTGGAAAAACATAAATTGAATTGAGGTGCCAAAACTTGCGTTCTTGAACAGCCTACTCAAGGATATATTGGCATAGGAAGAGTTGGAACCAGGAAAATAAAAAACAGGAATTGCTTTGAGTCATATATCATAAACTGTCATGTATAAGCCTTTTTTTTAAGGCAAAAATTGTCTATGTATAAGCCTTTTTTTAAGGCAAAAATTGTCTATGTATAAGCTTTTTTTTGACGGTTGGTGGTGGATTTTTCCAGCGTATTAAGCCGTCTTTTCCTCTTTGTTATTAAGCCAAGCTATCAGTGGTATTAGAGCTCTAAAAAGTGTTGTGCATTAGAGATAAAACCAGTAAAGTCACCTTCATCTTTACCAAAAAACCCAAAACTTAAAGCGTTTTTATCCGACACCAACTTTATTATAACACCTATTTTAATAGAAGAGAACTTCCACATGTGGGAAGTTAAGATGAAAACTCTTCTTAAGGGTGAGAACCTTTGGGAAGTAGTCGAAAGTGGCAAAGAACCAGCTCCATTAAAGGGCAATTCCACAAGTGCGCAAATAAAGAATGTGAAGAAGAATGTGCAAGGAACTAAAGGCTCTTTCCTTCACACACAACAATTTCAGACACAAGTTTTGTAAGGATTATGCACTTGGAGACAACCGAGGAAGTTTGCGACAAACTAAAAGAGGATTTTCAAGGAAATGAAAGAAATAAGCAAATGCAAGTCCTCAACTTAAGAAGTGAAGTTGAGTTCCTAAAAATGAAGGGTACAGAGACCGTCAAACAGTTCTCTGACAAGCTCACGAAGGTGGTGAATCAGAGCAGGCTCTTGGGAGAAGAATTGAATGATAGCAAAGTTATTAAGAATGTACTTGTAAGCCTTCCTGAAGTTTGAATCTAAGATCTCTTCTCTAGAGGATTCAAGAGATGTAACACCCTGTATCAAAAAAGAAAAGAAAAACAACAAAAATGTGAAAGCTGACATTGAAAGCGGACAAGTAAGGAAAATAAAAAAATCAATTTATCATTTGCACCAGCACCTACTCGTCCAATTGTGGACATTTTATGTATGGTTATATTATATACTGGAGGACTGGTTCTGGACAGTTGTCTTTTAAAAGCAAAACACACACAAACGCAGAACGAACGCAGAGGGCACGGCAAAGAATGAAAAAGGGGGCGAGAGAGAGAGGAGAAAAATCTAATTTTTCCATAAATTTTGATCCAAAAAATCAAGTTTATTATGTAAATAAATATTAGCATTAATTTTTCTTTTAACCATGATTTGAATAAATTTTTAATTTTTATTTAGATTTTAAGATTGAACCTTATATATTGGATTAATTGGTTATTGAATCTAAATTCGCTATTTATACTTGGTTCAATATAGTAAATTGTGCTAAATAATCATGCTTTGAAAATAATAATAATGATAAATATTTTGATATTTTATTTGATTGAATAGCTAAATATATATGTATATAGATATCATGTTTAAAAAAATATTTGAATTAATTTATTTTGTATAAATATTAGATAATATTTTAAATAAATAAGGATTAATAAAGGAAAATGCTCATGAAATAAAAATGAACTTATTTATATATGTGGCTGAATTTTTTTATTTTATGAAATTATGATACATAAATTAAATATAAAGGACTAAATAAATTTTTAGTTTTTAGGAAGAATGACATTATATTTGAGAATAAGATTTTTTTGGGAATGATGAAGGAAGCTATGAGGAGGACGAAACTAATATTTTTGTAGGCCTAGATGACATTGTGGAATTGTTTGAATTGTTGATTTAAGATTGTTTCATTTTAATATTGTTTATTTGAGCATTTATGAATTTGGGAGGAAGTTCAGTTTACGTTGAGACTGTCAAATTTTTTTGTAGAATTTACAACTTGATTATTTTATTTTGCATATCCTAGAGTCTCTTTAGGATCTATTTTTATTCTAATGTCTCTTTCCGTTTATTTAATTTAGGAGAAGACCATGTTTTAGCTATAGGCCTTACAAGCTCTCCTGCCAACTATGCTATCCTTTTTACGGTTTGAAATGAAAGGCGAAGTTTATAACATTGGTTGTTTTTCTATATATGCTATATACATAGAATTATTTTATTTATAGAAAGTAGGAAGTAGAGAATGATATTTTAGTTTTGAAATATAATTAAATGAATTTTTTATTGTGCAACTAGATAAATAGTCTTATAAACTCTTGATATGAGTCTATTAGATCAACATCATGATGATCGATGACATTGACAACTATGATTATTATTTTATATGTCAATAACAAGTGGTATACATATAGCAATACGACGTATACTAGGTGGTTGCCCAATGCGAAAAACTTTTATTAAAATGATATTTATCCAACTGAGTTGTTCCTATATATATGGTACATAATTAGTGCCTAACCTATTATGTTCCCCATTTGTTATATATTTATCCGCTCACTAAGTAGTCGTACTCACTCATTATTTTAATATTTCAGATCCTTTTGACATTGTAAATAGTAACTATGTTGTCCACTCCTTTGTATCTATGTCTAATAGAGGTTAGGCCAACATATTTTTATTCTTATGAGTTTGGACATTATGTAATATTAGTAGAATTGTCTATACTAATTGTATGTAACTTCTTTTTTTTAGATTTATCAGAGAATTTAAGTTGAAATATCACACACTCACACACACACACATAATCAGTTTGATAATCCAAATAGTCTATATTTTAGAATAGATTTTATTAATTTTACAAGTTGAAGGATGAGCTATTTTAGGCATTACAAGAGATTTTTCAAAGATTACTCTCTCAAAACTTGTTAATGTCTTGTATGCTACTGAACAAAGAAAGCAACTGAGGCAAAAAGAGGCTAGTGAAGGAGCTTTTATGGCAAAAATGTAAGCAAGGGCCAATCAAGCTCGAGAGCAAAGAAAGTTAAAGGTGAGAAGAATGAGAAGAAGAAAAAGGAAGGAGCTAGTTATAAATTAAAGAGAAAAAATGTTCAAACATATTCTCGCTGCAAAAAGACAAACTATCCTGAAAGATCATACTGGTGTAAACCTGGTATTTAGTGCAAGTCTTGCAAAAGTTTGGCGATGTTGAAAAAGTTATCAAAAGTAAGAGTGAGTAGCAAAGTCAGCAACAAGCTTAAATAGTAGAGGCATAACAACAACAACAATAAGAGCAATTATTCACTGCCACTTACTATGAGGTGTATAACAATATTGGTTCTTGGTTAATGCATAGTGGTTGCACTCATCATATGATCACAAATGCTACAATTTTCAAGGAATTTGACAAAGCTAGTGCCTCAAGATTTAAAGTTGGCAACAATGGGCATTATGTGGATGCCAAAGGTAAAGACACTATTGTTGTGGAAACCAGATCAAGTATAAAACTCATCCTTGAAGTCTTATACATACTTGATATGGATCCAAACTTGATTAATGTTGCATAATTAGTAGAGAAAGAGTATACTTTATTGTTTAAGAACATGGCTTGCATTACTTTTTATATTAACTGTGCTAATTTAATGACTGTGAAAATGAATCAAATAAGCTTTCCATTAAAATGGGAAGACTTAAGCGTATATGTATACATTAATGAAATAAAATGACTTTTTAATTTGGCATAAAAGATTTGGTCACTTTAATATTGTCGCATTAAGACATATGCACATAAAAGGCCTAACATAAAACATGCCTTTTATTAATGTTTCTTATGATGTGTGATATGTGTGCTAAATGGGAAAGCAACGTAGGCTGTCGTTTCTAAAAAATAAAGCATGAAGAGCTACTGAAAGGTTGGAGCCTATTCATATTGATGCATACAGTCTTATACAGACACCTTTATTAAATGGTTACAAGTACTTTATGCTTTTAATTGATGATCTAACATGAATGTGTTGGATTTGGTTTCAAAAGCAAAAATCTGAAGTGTCATATGTGTTTCAAAGATTTAAGTTACTTGTTGAGAATGAAAATGGATGTAAGATTAAAATCCTAAGAAGTGATAATGGGATTGAATATGCTTGTTAAAAGTTGAACGAGTTTTGTAAGCAAGCAAGCATCAAACATCAACTTATTGTCACTTATTCTACACAATGAAATGGCATTAGTGAGAGGAATAATAGGATTGTGATTGAGATGGCAAGGTGTCAAATGTTTGAGAAGAAACTTTTGAGGGAGTTTTGGGCATATGCCGTCAATAAATCCATTTATCTGTTAAATAGACTTTTGATGAAGGCTTTGAAGAATAAGACTCTATATGAAGCCTGACATGGAGTCAAGCCCAACATTGATCATCTCAGGTGTTGTCCCTAGGCACCAAGAAGGGGGGTTGAATTGGTGTTTAAAAATTTAAACTAAAGATTAAGAGAAGAAGAAAGAATTGCAAGGAGACAAAGATTTTATAGTGGTTC
>CATIWR010236654.1:0-11734 GCA_949677035.1 Omphalea diandra | reverse complement strand
ATTATCTTTCTCTTTCAAACAGTCTCCTAACAATAAAACATTGATTAGTTCAGTCCTTAAAATTTCAAAGTGCAACTACTATAGCTACAGAACTTGGATTCACGCAAGCCATATATTGCTGGAAAGATTGTGAGATATATTATCAAATTATACTAACCAATCTTTTTGAAACTAATCAATGATATATAAAAATTTAATAATTATTACAATTACAGAAATTTTGAACTCTAATATTTCACAAAGTACAAATAATTTAAGTTTATAATTTTATATATAAAATACTGCATATGATAGTATTATGCATGTAAAAATTATAGCCTGATTTCATACATATCAAGAGTTATTATAGATTACTAGAATTGAACAATAAATGTAAAATTCTTCAAAGAAGAATATAGGCTATGATTATGTCTCATATATACAATCACAATACAATTAATTAGGCCTTTGATATCAATGACAAATACAAAAGTTAATGACAATAAGATTTACTTGTTTAAGTGCAGTGGGAACAAATCAAAAAATAAAACTTAAATTAATGATCGATAGAGAAAATCACAGTGAAAGTACTCCTTTTTCATAGTCTAAATTCTTTCTATCAACTATAGAGAATTATTTTTTATGTTTATGGGTTTTTTCTTTTATGTGTTATTTTCTTCAACTTTTTTTATGTCCTAATAATTTCTTTGTGTGGAAAGTTATTTTTTTTTTCCATTAACTATCTTAGATAATTTGCATAACACAAATGGCTTTCAATCCAAAAAATCAACACTTTAAAAATAGGCTATTGTGTGATAATTTGATATACTGAGTTGTAATTTTTCCCATTATCAAAATTAGATTGATTAACTTCTTTTATTTAAAAAACATTTTTATTTTTAAAAAAGATTTTGAACAATAGAATATATTGCCTCTCAAGACTAAAAATTTAATTTTTAAGTATATAGTTTTTCATATTAATAAATGCTACAAAGCTATTTAACGTAATCTTAAGTTTGAGTAAAATTATAATTAAATAGATCAAATCAGGTTGTAATTATCTATTTTAAAACTTTAGGTATACTTAAAAAATAAAAATATTTGAGCTTTTAAATTATTTCTTACAATGATAGAAATTTATTAATATGATGACACTTGGCGCCTTTCTCATTCACTATTCACTTTTTCTATTTTTTTTTTCTAAATTTTTAGAGGAAAAATTTATTTTCATTTATTCATACGCATTAGATTCTTCATACTTTAAGAAAATATATTCTAAGAGTTTTGAAATATTTATCTAAGATATTTATATTTTATCCAAAATGCAATTCCAACCAATTAAGTTTTCTTTTTCACTAATCTCTCATTTATGAAGAGAAGAAAATCAAATTTTATTCTGTGTTTACAAGTTCAATATAATTTTTTATTCTGTTTTTATAATATATGTAGAAGTTAATAAAGAGGGTTATACTATGTAATAATGTAATCATGTAAGCATTTGCTATGACTTAGATGTATAATAATAATAATAATAATAATAATAATAATAATAATAATAATAATAATAATACTAATATAATATTTATATTATTATATAGTGAAGAATTGAAAGTGAATATGTCCCTAATTTAATTTCTTAAAATGGCGTGCCTTAAATATTTTAATAAGAATGACTAATTCAAGCATTCTTATAAAACGATAAAAAACAACATTTGTTATTAATTTTTTAAAGTCAAGGAAACGTTGCTCATTCACTATTTACATGACTGAGTCCAGAATATTATATATAATTACTTGAGTGAATTGACTTTATTAAATTTTTAGAAACACTTGGAATTTTGTGTAGATATGAGAAAAATAATAATATGATATAATTGAAGTAATTCAACTATGGAGTGGCCGAAAATAATTACAAATTTAGTATATTATTTCCTTTAACAATGATTGCATACGGGGAAGTTCAGAAGTGACGGTGGCTATTGCATGACATTCGGCCCGCGTAGATGATCATGCTACAGCGCATTATTTCTTTAAGATTAAAATATCAAATAAAGCCTTAAATTTGTTATAAAATGACAATAAAAGACATAATAAATTATTTTGTTAAATTTACCCATGAATTTATATTATTTTATCAAAATTATCCTTGATTTTGTATTATTTTATCATAACAGTCCATAATATTAGATAAAATAACATTTTCATCAAAATTACCTTTGATATTATATTATTTCGTCATAAAAATCTAAAATAATAACTGAGAGAAAAGTGTCTTATAAACACAATTTAATAGTTTAAAATCAATTTTTTAAAAGAGAAAATGAGAAAATTAAAAAAATAATATTAAAAAAAATGCATAATGCTCAGGAAACACATTTAATGGAACCAAACTGAAATAAACTTCGACAAAAACACAATTTCTCCTAAATCTCTAAATCCTTAAATTTCAAAAATATAGCTTCACTGTGATAATAAAATTTCATTAATTGAAGAATATGAAATAGCAAAATCTTATTGGAGTAATAATTCTGTTCGTTCATCAAATTATGATAGATGTATAGGTTAAATAAGAGTATAATAGTATACAAAAATACTGCTAATATAGAAAAAAATAGTACTAATAGTGACTTGGAGTGAAACAAATCTTGCTCGAAAATTCTACTCTTACACTAATTATGAGTTAAAAATAAAAGACATTGAAATAATTTTATCAATTTTTCTTGATTAATATTGTTGGAGTTATTTGTGGTAACTCTTTTTGAAATTGCATGAATTTATAATGGCAGAAAGAAAAATATATGTATTTTGAATGACACGATGATGCTTTCTCAAAAAAGTTACTATTTTTTCTTAATTTAATTCCTATGTGATCTAATCACTTTTAAAGTCCTTTCTAAGATGAAGTGAAGAATTTCTACCTTTTCTTCTCCATGAGGCGGAGATGGGATTACAGCCTCACCTAGCGGATCCCTACTAAAACTCTCGAAATGGATATTTACGGGACTTGAAAAAATTAAATATAGTTTTATAAGTTTATATATATATATATATATATATATATATATATATATATATATATATATATATATATAGTGTATAATTATATATTTTATATATTTATGAATTTGTAGCATAAAATTTTTATTTTATAATTTTATAAATTATATTTTAAAAAATAATTTTAAAATAATAATAAAATATTTGCCTTATGGGAAATTTTCATGGGGTAAGAAGTCTCTGCGAAAGCAATGTCCATCAGCAATGTCTCTGGGAAATTTTCACGTTCCATCAGAAACGTGAGATAAATAACGGAAGATAGTTTTCATCTCACTTATTTGTTATTCTTAAGTCAATGTCCTATTCAACAAATTTTTTGAACTTTTATGATGAAATAATATAAAATCGAGAATAATTTTCATTAAAAAGTTTATTTTGTCGTATATTATGAACTTTATGATGAAATGATATAAAATATGAATAATTTTAAAATAATATAAGTTTATGGGTAAATTTGATGAAATAGTTCATTTTGTCTTTCGCTGTCACTTTGAGATAAGTTTAGTGATTTATTTGATATTTTAGCCATTTCTTTGAACACCATGAAATAATGTTATCTCCTCCATCCGCTTCATAGTATTCATGTAATTATGAAGTTGAACTTTTGATAAAGAGGTCATGTGGTAAAAACTATAGTGTCGTTTACGTTATTACACTATGATATTGTAATTAATAATTCACTATTTAGATAAAAATTGTTATTCATCGTGGAATTATATAAAATTAAATATCATTAGATTAGATGAAAGTTATTATTTATTAATTAGATTAAATAACGTTATTTGACGACATTATAAAATCCGTCACTATAAAATTCATCGAGAGGATGATTACTGATGGAGTTTAAGTGGCACAAAATGCACTTTATGGCAATCCAATGCATGCATATCTTACCTTATTGACAACAAAAGTAAAATCTGAAGACTACCGACCGTAAACTTGGATCAGGAAGCAGTTCACCAATACGAATAGATAACATGTTTGTTGGATTTGACCGGGTAGATAAACCATATGATTGTAGCACATTGGTGTGTCGGAGTAAGTCAAGAATATATTTCTTTTGAGTGAGCAACAAACCTTTCTTGTGCCATAAGACCTCAATGCCCAACAAGTAGTTCAAAGATCCCAGATCTTTCAAGGCAAACTAATGCTTAAGACTATTAACAAAACAAACTGATTTCAAACCAAAATATCATTAATGTAAATGAGGCAAAATAAGAGTTTTGAGCCTTGTCTATTGTAGTAGTTCAACTTTTAGAAAGTTTAATTATCTCATTTTCTATGTTCTAGAGTTATTTTAGATTATCGTTTCTATTCTGATGCCATATTCTTTTTTATTCATCTTTAGAAAAGGGTCTTGTTCTGCCATAGATCCTACCCGTCCTTCTAAAAATAGTTCATTTCTATATGATACCAAGTGAATGGATAAATTTATAAAATTGATTATTTTTAATATATGTTATATATGTAAAAATTATTTTATTTATAGAAAACAAGAGCAAAGAATGATAGTTTAATTTTTAAAATAGTTAAATAAACTGTAATTAATACATAGTCTGATGCACTCATTATATGAGCTATCAAATCAATACATGATATTTATGTCCATATTGATATTGTCTTTAGCAACAACGTTTGGTATACGGAAAGCTTTTAAGCATATATGAGGCGATGCCTTTTGAAGGTAGTTGTATGCATACATATGATCAATTATTTGCTTTAATAACGTATTTACTCTTGAACTACGATGTGTCATTAGCTTAAGATGCGAGAAGATCTATAAGATACGCATTTTAAGTGTAATGGGATAGTTTTTACCAAATGTTAATTTTGTTTTTATTATTTTTTGCAAAAAGATGTGTTTGAAAGAAATTATATTTATTTAGTTGATATGTTTTATTTATATTTGATGTATAGTTAGTATTTAAATTTTTTTATTTGATATATAGTTAGCACTTAAATCTTTTCTATTTTTTATTATATATATTTATCCACTCAATAAATAGTTATACTCACTTCTCTAATTTTAACATCTCAATTTTTTTTTTACGAATCCAGTTATAGTATAGTTATATTATTGTTCTATCATTCACGTTATTCTATTCAGTATTGAGTGGAGGTTAGACCAATATGATCTTTTTATTATTTATCATTCTATAATTTGTATATATATTTTAATCTCTTAATTTTTGGCCTGTATATAAGTTTTTTTATTCCATTAGTTATCTATATATATATATAAGAATTAAAAAAAAATCAATTACGTCAAGTCCAAGTTATCTCTATTATAACCCAAAATATAATAGCCTTGGTTTTATTCATATCCAATTTGAAAAAAAAAATAAATTAATATATAAAAATTGCTTTAATACGCACCATTATTAATTATGTTTGTTTGGATCGTTTGATTATCAAGCTCATCCACTCTCACACCCGTACACACACACCCCTTCACCCAAAACCGACTTTCTTCGTTCACACAGTCATCGGAAAAGGGCCACTCTTTATATAACCGATATCCACAAAGACACAAACCCCAAATTCTTGATTTTCCCTCGTTGTTTTCTCTTTTAACAAATACATACGCTCCTCAACCACTGAAACACAACCCCTTTTCTCGATCTACTTTAACAACATCACCCATGCGCATGCAGAGTCCAAAGAAGAAGAGCAGCTGTTATTTCTCATGTGTTAGACCCGTGGTTATGGATGGCCATGGCCGCGGCAAAAATTACGATGGGACACACGGACAGAGTTGTTTTTGCTCCGGTTTACCTGGCTGTAACACCACCCTTGTCGCCATCAGATAAAGATGTTACCAGTCACCGGAAAAAGAAGAGTCCTAAGAAATTGTTGCCGGCTGTTTTCTTCGAGACATCATTGGTTAGTAGTACCGAATATCGTTATTATTTTCTGGCTTTTTGTGCATGAGAAATACTTAAGGAGGATGCTGGGGTTTGTACTATGCACTCGGCCACGATGTAATTAACTTAATCATTCTTCTGATTCCTCTGTATTTTCACTTTGGTAGTTGATATTAATATTTTAGGTTTTGCTGACTTTATCTCTCTGATTTTACAGGCCACGAAGATTAAGGAATTAACGTCTGAAACGAAGTTGAGGTACTACAAGGGATCAAAAAGATTAGCAAGAGGAGAAGAAAATGAGCCCACAAAAATTTCCCAAGAAAATTGATGGAAATGTGTTTACAAGAAATCCTCTAAGGACAGCGGAGGATAATTGGTTTTGTAGTTTCTTCTTCCTCGAGTGTATGTGCAACATTTTACAGTAATTAAAACGTTGTGACTAGAATTTTGCACAAAGGTATCGATTTTTCACAAAATTATACATTTGTACCACTTTGTCAAGTAATTAATGAAGAAAAAAAAATCATACATGTATTTCAACGGCTATTTGTATTTGGAATTGGTTAATTTGCTGTTTGATTAATGCCCGTTCTTAACCCTATTTATTTTAAGAAATTATTCTGCACATTCAGATTAAATCTATATGTGAGATGCGCTATTTCCAGGTACCTTGAATGGTTTTAACAATTTATCTCTCCTAGAAGTACAAAAGACAGAAGATAATAATAAAAAATCTTGGACATTTGTCATTATAGATTGTGTTTGAATGTTCTTAATTTGCAAAATTTAAATATTGAGATGTAATTATTTAATATAAAACTAATACTAATCAATTGTGTTAACTAAATTATTTAGTACCACTAACCAATGATTTAGATATTAATCCATTGCGTTTGAATGTTCTTAATTTGTACAATTTAAATATTGAGATTTATAAATATAATATTAGAAATGTGATTTATTTATTTAGTAGTTAACTAAATTTTTATATCAGCTTTATAAAGATGTTGGACTAGGGTGGTTAACTATAAGTTTTGGACCTCTTTTGATTTTGATAAAGGTGATTGATCAATTCTAATGTTTAAAATTAAGTGTTTTGTAGTTTTTAGTTAGTCTTTACATTGTAAGTTGGATGTAGTTAAATATCTCCAAATTAAGCTAGTGCCTCCTAATTCGCGACCGCAACTTGATATATCTCGACTGCGAATTAGACTAAGGGAGGTTGACAAATTGGACAGACGTATTTGCAGACCACTTCTTTGTCGCGACCAATTCAAAGAAAGGAAAGCCAAAGTCACACACGAATTCGCGGTGTGAGTCATGCCTCAGTCCCGACCGCGAATTTCGAAGTAACTCAAAAGGGAATCAAGTCCACAACCAGAGCTTGACAAGTGTCCTAAGTAAGCATTGAAAGACAAAAATCGCGAAGGCAACTTGTGGATAGCGATCGCGAAACATGAATAAGAAGATGATTAATCTGATAGAGGAATTCGCATCCTAAGTTGCGACCTGTACAAGAAAAATCGCGATCGCTACTTTTGTGAGCAGGTGAAAGGCAACAACTATATTTTCCTGGTGAACTAATGAGAAACTGTCACGTAGACTAGTCGTTAGACACAAACGAGGTTTTTTATATGGAATTTGGATTTCGCGACTGCTAATGAGTAGTAGTGACCGCGAATTATGACTGTCAAGCATTTAATGCGAAAATCTATCTAGCACACTTTAAAGATTTTGTACCAATTTCATTGCAACATCTTTTTGGTGGGTAGAGACTATAAATACCTCACCAAACAGATGTAAATGCAAGAGAATTGATAACTTTGTAACCAAACTCTTGCAATTTTGCTACTTAATCTTTTCTATTCTTTTAAGTGATTGTTTGTTGTGGGCATAAACACAATTTGTAAAGGTTATAGTGTGAGCCTGTTAAAACACTCTAGAGAGGTTGTTGTGTGAGCCTTAAAACACATAGATTGTGTGTGAGCCATAAAACACATATTGTAAAGGTTGTTGTGTGAGCCTTTTAAAACACAAGTGTAAAGGTTTGGTGTGAGCTTAGAAATACCATTGATAAATAGTGGAACACCCAATTGGTGAGAATTGGACAGTGGACGTAGGGTCAATTATACCCGAACTACTATAAATCTTATGTCTCTATTCTACTCATTTCTCTTCCCCCTTTCTTGTTTTAATTTTTATACACCAATTCAACCCCCCCTTCTTAGTGCCAAGGGTCAACAAGTGGTATCAGAGCCTCATTTCACATTTAAACCTTCATTGGGTGAACAAAGATCATGGAATAAGAGGGAATCCACTCACAACTCAAGCCTCACTTTGATGGAACAAACTATACTCATTGAAAGTATTGGATGAAAATCTATCTTGACATAGATGTGGTGGGCCTTTGGGATATGGTCATTAAGGAATGGAAGCCACCACCAAAGTTGTGGATGGTAATGAAGAATTAATCCCAAGGGAAGAATGGGTTGAAGCTCATCGGAGATCAAATGGCAAAAACAAGAGAGCAATGACCATTCTTCTAAGCTCACTCTCTAAAGAAGAGATTAAAAGAGTGCAACATTGTCAAACAATACATGCCATTTGGAAGACACTTGAAAACTATTATAAAGGCACAACTCTAGTCAAATCAAGCTGTTTGGAGATGTATGTCACTGAATGGGAACTCTTCATGATGAAGGACAATGAGAGCATCACAAAAATGATAAATAGGCTCTTATCCATTGTCACCAACATGAACAAATTTGGAAGAGCTCTCACTATCTATGAGGTAAACACAAAAATCCTTAAAACTCTTTCTCTAGATAAATTTAGTGCTAGAGTTTGTAGCATACAAGAGTCCAATCCAAAGATTGAAAAGATTCCAACTGATGTGTTGATAGGCAAACTCTTGACTCATGAGTTGACCTTACAAAAAGATGAGCAAATGAAGAAGCTAAAAGGCTAAGGAGATAAACTAGAAAAAGAGAGAAAAACCATGGCTCTTAAAGCTTCAACAAAAGAGAAGGAGGTAGAGATCACTTTAAGTGATGAAAAAAGTGACAAGGAAGAAGAGGAGCTAGCGATGCTCTCAAGGAGGACAAAAGAGTTGATCAAAAGAAGAAAGGAAAGAAAAGGCTTCAAGAAGATAACTCTTAGTCCAAGAGAGAAATCCAACGATGTCACTTGCTATAAATGTGGCAAGCAAGGCCACATCAAGTGTGAGTGTCCCAAATTGAAGAAGAAAAAGGATGGGACAATAAGAAGAAGAAGAGTTTTTCAGCTACTTGGGATGAAAGCTCAAGTGAAGAAAAGGAAGAATGAGAGGTTGCCAACATTTGTTTCATGGCACAAGAAGATTTTACAAATGAGTTAGGTATTTCTTCCCATTCTCATTCTGATTTCAAATTTGATGAGATAGATGAAGAGCTTCTAGAGGCTCTAACCATGAGGTGTGACAAATACAAGTCATAAGTAAAAACTTATAAGAAAAGGTGTTCAAAATTATAAGATGAATATAAGACTCTTAGTGATCTTGTAAATGAGTTGAGGACTTCTAATAAAGAACTCAAAAACTCAGTAAAAAAACTTTTCACATTATCTTTTTCAATGGCTTCATTAAGAAAGGAGAATGACACTCTTAAGGGAGAAGTCATTGAGCTTAGAAGCTCAATCTTCAAGTTTCATAAGAAAAGAAGCCTTGGATACATTAATTGTGTCACAAAGACCACCACTAGTTAGACATGATTTAAGCTTTAATAGAGCCTCCTCATCATCTCAAACTACCTTTGTTAGACCATCACAACCTCAAACCTCAAGAGTTAAGGAGATTGGGAAGAAAAGTGCTCCTAGCACTAAGCCTCCTAAGCCTAAGAGCAAAGGGAAGGCTCCTCAAAGCTTAAGAGCTAAGACTTAAAAAGCTAACTATGCCCACATCTATAACAAAAAGCATGATCATTCTCATAAAAAAATTTTTACTCCCACTTATCATACATGTACATGCATGCATTCATATGATCAAGGTATGAGAAGGCCTCCTACTCATACTAAATATGTGCATAGGAGAAAGACTTACAAGTCTAAGCTCCAATGCCATTATTGCATGAAATATAAACATGTTAACATTCATTATTTCATTAGGAAGGATCACCTCAAATTAGAGGACCCTTCAATCTCTAACCCCTTAGGACCCAAGTATGTTTTGGTACCTAAGAAAAGTTAACTCACTTTTGTTGTGTAGTGGAGGGTGGCAGCCACCAAATCAAGCAATTGACATATGGATAGTGGATGTTTCAAGCATATGACTGGAAATAGAAAGCTATTCATGACATTTAAAGAAAAAGAAGGTGGAGATGTCACATTTGGTAACAATGCCAAGGGTAAGGTAATTGGCATTAGAACCGTTGGTAAGAATGGATGTTCATTAATTGATAATGTTCTTTTAGTTAATGGATTACAACACAATTTGTTAAGTGTAAGTCAATTGTGTGACAAAGGTAATAAAGACACCTTTGATCCTAAGGAATGCTGAGTCACCACTTTAGTGGATGATGAGGTTATTTTTAAGGGTGAAAGGAAAGGAAATACCTACTCAATTGCCTTAGACAATTTGGCTAACCAATCTTTTAAGTGTCTTATGTCTTTGAGCAATGAAGCTTGGTTATGACATAAAAGGCTTTGACATGCAAGCATGGATCTTCTTTAAAGCCTATCCAAAGGAAAGTTAGTGGAAGGACTTCCCAAGCTAAACTTCTCTAAAGACAAGACATGTGGTCCATGCCAAATGGGGAAGCAACACCATGCCTCTTACAAAGCCAAAAATGTTATAAGTTCATCTAGACCACTTTAAGTTATCTATATGGATTTGATAGGACCTACTAGGAGTGTTAGCTTAGGTGGAAAGCATTATACACTAGTCCTTATAGATAGCTACTCTAGGTTCACATCGGTATCTTTTCTAGCTCATAAGAATGATTCATTTGATGCTTTCAAAAGTTTTGCAAAAATGGTTCAAAATGAAAAAGTTACTTCATATCTTTTATTAAAAGTGACCTTGGAAAGGAATTTTAAAATGAGTCATTTGAAAATTATTGTTTGGAGAATGAAGTTTTTCATAATTTTTCAACTCCTAGAACGCCACAACAAAATGGTGTTGTAGAGAGAAAAAACAGAACATTGGTAGAAATGGTTAGAACAATGCTCAATGAGTATTCTTTACCAAATTATTTTTAGGCCGAATCCATTAATACCTCATTTTATATTGCAAATAGGGTTTTCAAAAGACCCATTTTAATAAAACTTCTTATGAGCTTTTGAATGGTACAAAACCTAAGATTTCACACTTAAGAGTATTTGGATGTAAGTGTTATATTTTGAATACCAAGGAAGGTATCTTCTTGGGATATTCCACCTCTAGTAAAATATATAAAGTCTTTAACAAAAGTACAATGGTAGTTGAAGAATCTATGAATGTTATTTTTGATGAGTCTAGTAAACTTGATCTTAGGAAAGGTATTTTTATTGATGATCTTGTAGGTGATTTTGAAAAGCTGGAATTAGAAGACACTACAAGAAGATATGATAAAGACAAAGAAGGAGGTGAATCATCAAGAATAGATGAGGAACCACAACATCAACGACAAGATGAACCAAGACAAGATCTACCCAAAGATTAGAGATTCTCCAAGTATCACCCCAAAGACTTAATCATTGGTGATACTTCTAAGGGTGTAAGTACTAGATCTCAACTTAATCCTTTAGATAATAATCTTGCATTTGTTTCTCAACTTGAGCCAAAGTTAATTGATGAGGCTCTTGATGATGAGAATTGG
>CATIWR010236642.1:0-25253 GCA_949677035.1 Omphalea diandra | reverse complement strand
ACATAAAAATATCATATTTATACACACATATAGTTTTAATATATATTTTCAGAATTTAATTGCTGTTATATATATATATATATATATATATATATATATATATATATATATATATATATATATATAGGGTTAGTTGTGCTTAACATTGTATTTTATTTTATTATTCTATCCAACCTTCACCTATATTTAATTTTATTTTCATATTAAAAAATCAAAGATTGACTTGAAGTGACAAATCAAGTTTTTGTGTATAAAATCAATTAGTGCTACAGTAGATAACAAAAACTTAGCCATCCTTTTTTTTTTTTAACAACCTTTCACTTTTAGTGTTTTAAAATTTCTTTTAGGACTAAAGTTGATATATTTTATCAATGACAAATCTCTTTTTTATTTATTTTTTTATTTTTTAATAAAATAAATTATTTTATTATGTTTTGTTAGTTTTTATTTTATTTTATATCTTTTTTAAGATTTTTTGTTTTAAATTTATTATTTTATTCTTTGTCTTGAAAATTCTGATAGTTTAAAATCAATTATTTAATACCTATCACATATTATTATTGGATAATAAATCTCAAATTTATTTTGACATTTTATATAAATTTCAGTGTATATTGCATTATAACACCATATTTAGTGAAAAACTTGACGGTTGATAAAAATGCAGAATCATTGAAAAAATTCACTATAAAAATAAAATCATAATATTGAAAATAAAATAATGCATCGTTATTAATAGTGTTGAGATCCATTTCATATTTATATTCTGGATCATAAGAAAATTTTTCTTTTTTAAATGTCACGTGACTATTTATGAATGAAAATATATTTTTTTACTTGTCTAAAAAAAAAATCAATTAGTATTTTACCATTAATCATAAACACTATCATTATTGCTGCTGCCAATCTTATGACATGAGTATTAACGTAAACAGCCTACTCCCCAAATAAAAAACATAAGCCCACAACATTCATACAAGATAAACCAAGCTTTTGCAATCCATTATGATGGACTGGAGCTGAGCAAATCAGAAACCATAAGAGTGTGAAGACTAAAAAAAAACGCTTTCTGGATCATACAACATTCAGTTTATCCACAAACCGGATCTGTAGAGAAAGCACATTCTATTCAGCTGCATTCAAGGATACGAGGCATTTAAGGCAAAGAAAACTTGATGGTGATGCATCATTTATTAATCAGTTAAAACTACAGAACCCTGTCCTCAGTGAAAAAAAAAAAATCTTTAAGACATGGTGGCATGCATGTGAAGAGAATTGGATAAATTTTTCACTAAACAGATTGATCAATTATCAGAATCGACTCAACTTATGTCAAGATTCATTAGCACGAGAAATCAGAAGAATATTTAGATAAGACCTTTATTTTCATTTTCCTTAACCAAATCTTCAGGCCAATGGACCAATACCTAACACATAAATCTAATCGTTATTCATTTAAGTTTATCAATGGCAATGAAATGATTTGAGTGTTCACCTGTATTTTGATATGAAGATCGACAAGCTGAATCACAATTTCTGTTTTTACGCTAAGGATGACAATTCCTAGCAGAACCTCCCTCGCAACTTAACTGGCATTTATATTGATTACTTCTAGCTGTTTAGGTCAAGTGACACTTTGAAGACATGCTTTCAGCAATGTCCTTCTCTAAAGCTTCACCAGACTTCAGTATCATCATCTAGTGTGATGGTCAAACCTGGCATCACCAACAACCACTTTGCTGCACTTTTAGCAGTAGAGGTGATCGAAGAAGGCATTCCTGCTCTTTTCTGGTTTAATTAGGGAAGCATTTGAAAATTTTCAAATTGATGACAGAACAAACAGATACCCAGGTTTTGACCAAAGTCACGTTTAGGTGATTATATCACTGTCATCACGGAAACCATCCCAAAACTCCCCAGTTCTGGAGTCTGAATCACCATTTGCAACACCATCGACTGAAGTTGCTTTAGCATTGACCTTTCCACGAACTTGTTTGGAAGACCGTGATATTAAGTTACCCTCTGAGCCTTTTCTCTTTTTCTTTGTGCTGAAAAACCCTAATTCTAAAGCTTCCAATGCCTTCGTGGTCAATGGTCGGTTTCTTGTGCTCTGCCTCCGGCTATTTATAGGTGGCTGTTCCCCTGGATGAGCCCCAGATTCAGGGAGCTTAAATGGCTCAGGTTGCTGTACTGTTCCTGACAGGAAGGATGAGCGGTTGTCATATGAGTTGTCATTATTCTGATCCATGTCAGTCACACTAGGCTCTTCAGCTGAAAAATATGGTGATACTTGAGGGATGTTCAAGTCGATCAATTTAGGGGATTGAGTTCTTTCCTGGGATACTTCTCTACTGACACAATTCTTAATAACAATAACTTCATTGCTCTCAACTGGACTGTCTTTAACTAACGAACTTGGAGATGACATATTATGAGGTGGGCCCACCTGAAAATCCATTTCCTCACATCCATCAGGTGTGCTTGACATGCAGTGGGAATCATCTTTATTTGACTTCCTGTCAGCAGGCATCTTTTTTGTGCTGCAATTTGACTCTACAGTATTACCTTGCTGCTTAGTAATGGGAACCAGAAATTTTGAGCAACCAGACTTAACTTTCCTTCTTAATTGATACTTCATAGTCTCCCTATTCTCCTTGTCATTAATTAGACTTCTTTTTTCAATTTCATTAACTGCAATTTTAGGATCAGGATTATTATATGTACCGGTATTTAGATGATTAACTGAACAATCTGATGAGTTGACACAAATTCCCCTACCAGTCACATCCTCAGCTGGATTTAAGGTACTAGTTTCTTCTGTGTTCTCTTGAGAGTCTCCGCATGTATCTCCTTCAGTTTCGCTAGAAAGACTTGAGGAGGTAGACATACTAGTAGTTTCAATAGGTAAACTTCTGAGCTCTCTCACTTTAGGTTGTCCTGCCCCACAAGCCAAACTGGTATCCACAATAGTAAATTTCTGTACATCCCGATTATGTTTTGAAGTACGAGGCTGTAGGTAACAATGGTGTTTCTTATTAGACAAACCATCTTGATCCTGTTTTAGGGGTGGATCCCATTCACAATCTTCCTTACTGCCTTCGGCTGCTTCAATTTCAAGCTCAAGTAGTCCTGGGTCTGATGCAACTTTATTCAAAACATCGCTAACAGAATCAAAATAGTGGTTACCTTTCACAAGTCTTCTTCTAGAAAACTTTTTAACACCAGGAATGAGAAATACCAACGAATGCTTGGAACCAGAAAAGCCATTATCTTTAGGCTGCTCAGAGTGCCATCCCCTTGCTAAAAGTCGAGGCCAAACCGCTTCCCAGAAGAGATCACTGGAACGGGCTTTACTTAACCTAAAATCTCCTGTTAGAAACTTGATAATGTCTGCAGATGTAAGAGACGAACAGGCCTTGCCAATTGGTATTTCAGAACGAATAGAAATTTTATGATTGGGTTTTACTGGCTCCAAGGCAACGCCGGTGAGATCGTGCTTCCCTTTGCCAATGCCTACTGCTTCTATCAACACTTCCAAGCCAACTGCACTTTTTAGAGTGAAAACGTATTCTTCAAATGAAATCTTCCCCTCTCCAAACGCCCTAGCTACCTGCAGAACGATTCTTGTTAGTAACAGAGCAAGTTTAGCAGTTGGAATATAACAATACAACAGCTACTGTAGCAAGGTGGCCTTTGAATTCAACACAAGATTAGAGTTGATTGGCTCTTTATTTTAGATAAAAAATAACAAAACAAGAATAAAGAAGTGCCAATTGAAGCACAATGCATTCTTATAAAGCTAAAAATATAAAAATTAAAAGAGAGAGAGGGAGAAGAACGAAGAATAAAACCTAAAATTGAGGAGTGATAATGCAGAGATGTATAGTGGCACAAAAATTTGCAAATAATTAATCCGAACTATCGAGTTCCACAATATGGATACTCAGTATCAATAAATCTGGAATAATTGTGTTTGACAGTAACTTTTTGTAGTAGGAATAACAGTCTGAGAGATATAAATGAATAAAAATGCTTTTGCAGAACAAGTTTCCACCAACCAAAAAATTTCCTACCCCACAAAATAGTAAAAGTAAACACAATTTAAATAAAGACAGAGAACTGCAATGACAAACAGAGAATTTATATGCCATATAAAAGACAGTTACACTGGAGTAACTTACTGATTTAAAGGTCACACACATCAAATATCAAACTTCATCAGATGTAAAACACATATATTTGCAGCAAATACATGCCTACACACATAGTGAAGACATCATAATCATACTACAAGGAGAAAATCTCCTAGTCAACAGCAGCTTATAGACCCAGTTGGTTGGACAAGCGGTTTACAATAAGCACCAAAATGGATAACTTTAGAATGCCCAAAAGAAAAAAGGGCCCAGTAAGATGACTAAGTTAAGAAACCTGAAGAACTATGATGTCATTTCAGGAAAATAATGAATCCAAATTATCTGTATGCTCTGTTGAACTTGTAAAAGAAAGTACTTAAGCACCATTTTATCAAGAAATCTATCATTCCTCTATGCAAGCTCTGCTCTTTCTTCAATCATACTTCTAATCAATCAACTGTGCCAACCCCACAGCTGCTCCACTAATGCAACCTATAAAAAGCTATATCATACCCTATGTCTTCTTCCAAGTCTTTGTCAGCCTTCCTCTGATCTTACCCATTTTAACAAGTTAATGGTCATACAAGTTTACAATCGTTTTCACTTCATATGATAGGAGATTTCAATCAAGAACAACCATATGAAAGATGTGACACACATGCTAAGAACTACATAGCTAAGTTTTGAACATGCTTTCTGCACTAATCTGGCTTAGCTCCCATTTCCAGTGCCCCTCACACATCAAAATGGCATAAAAAATATCCTATAAATTCTTTTCTTTAGAACACATCTAATTGCATAGGGCAGTATATGGATTCACAAACCTCAGAACTTGTCTCTATAGAAAGCTAGTATTGCAATTCACCTGTCCATATCTTGAATTTCTTTTCACACGCTCAATGAAAATATGCACCCTATTAAAGAAATTCAGTGGATATTAAATTGTTCTGTCTTTCCCATCTGAGATGGATTTCAGGAGACAAGCTCATCTAAAGAAAAAGGAAGGAAAAGTTCACGAGATGTGATGAATAAAGGCTAGGCAAATCAAATAGGATCTTTCTTCTATTTTCACGGCTTACTTGATAAGCTTGATCATGGGACATTGAGGAAAGAAAAGAACAAACAACAAATATTCAGAAAAAAGCAGATGGGATGGGGGGGGAGAATCTTATGAGACCATAACAGTCAAATAATCAACTATTAAAAATCTGTTATCAATCCATAGACAAAAAAGGAAGGGCCTTGTGGAAACAGAGATTACAGAAGGGCTGGACTCCAAAGAAAAAAAAAAAAATTTAAGATGCTTGACTATGTACCAAGCATCATAGGATAGGTAACCAGGATGCATGCATTAATTGCATAAAAAATAATAAGCAACTGGAAAGAGAAAGCCCACATCAATGATAGATTAAGATTAAATCAGTATAAAATCATGAAGAAGTGACTATACACTTTCACATACATACTCCTTAAAAACTCAAGAAAAGCAAATGATATATAAGTAGAAGATGCATATTTAGCAGGTATTACAGACTGAGAAAAAGCTATTACTGAATTGTAGTAGATCTTTTCTTCAAGTAATAAAACTTCTATTATTTAATTACTGCATCTATTAAACAGCATTATAAATCTATTAACTAGGGTACTAAAAAATATGTCCTTTCTCAACCATGTGAATAATCTTGACTTTGGATGGTTTATGCTTAGGTATTGTGCAAAATGATTGGATGTTCAAAACTATATTAAAGAGATCATACATTAAGTGCATAACAACAGAGAAGAATAGCATTCCTCACAAATACTTACTAAGAACAGTGGACGTGTCTACAAATTCAAGTGATCCAAATTGGGGGTCAATCAACAAAATTAGCAGGGATGTAATACTCAGCAAGATCAATGGTAACAAATATGAAATGAAGTTTCGTTTCTAAGAGAATGAAAAAGGAGGTCTTTTTAATGCTAATGTTAAAAAGATACCTCGAGCAACATACTCTGAAATTCCTGTGAAACATGGGCAAATAATCGTGATAATAGTTCCTGCTGCCTCCACCCTGTAAATATCTTTTGTCCATAGATATTTCGTCTACTTCTTAGTTTCCGACACTCTGACCATCTTTGGTATTTATGAGATCCGTAAAACTTTCCATAATAGAAGGATAGTATGTCACCCATCTCTTTGCTCACAATGAATTTTTTCACAGCAACAAGATTCTTGCCAAAGACGTAAAGAGCAAGAAGAAAGCTATCACATTCAACATCTGTCCATGATTCACCCAAGGAGCCAGGTAGAGGACAGAAAACTCTTTCTCCCTGATCCATTTTATTTTCAGAATCCAGTGGCAAGACCAAGTTGGCTTCCATCTTGCTGATTGCGGCAGGATGTTGCGTGTTTGAACAAACTACTACTTTGTTATCATAGCCTGACAGAGAAACAACAGTTTCAACTCTAAGTTCATGATATTCATTGTTAGGAGTAATTTGGTTCTCTTCACTGTTTTCAAATTCTTCTGTCCCATTAACATTTTGACCAGTATTTGACCACATCAGTGGGATGGGTAACCCAAGCAGAAAAGATTTATGAATGCAATCCATGAATTCTGAATTGTTTGGTGCATTTATAAGCAGTAAACGATCACATTCTGCAATTAGAGGGGGAATTTCTGCTTGATACTCCTCTCCAACACAAGGAAGCACCTCTGGAACTCCAAAAATATCTCCCCTTTCACAGGAACATGGAGAAAATGAATGATCAGCATATTCATCTTGATTATCTTCCATGTTGCTACCCAATCGAACACAATCAATCTGCTCATAGTACAGGAGAAATTGAACTCAGATTCACAATGTAGAAAAATCTAATATTCTAAGTATAATTACAATAGTATTCATCTGCCCCCTATCAGTGAACAATTCCCCTTGCCAAGTGGCCCATCAATTGCAGCAAGTTAAGGATAAAATCACCAGAAAGAAAATTTAATCTGATATATAATCATACATTTTTTTGTTACTTAAAGAATGAAGCATATGGATAGATCTATAAATAAATAAATAAACTCCAATCCAAATGTTTTAGTCTTCTGTCTAGAATGAAAAAGCAAGAGCAGTACATGTAGCTAGCAAGATATCATTTTAAAATGCTGATTGAAACGTCTTGATATACACATATTTTATATAGATAGTTACTAATTCTAGTTCCCAGAATTTCAGACTTGCTGTGAGATGCCTTACCCAGAAAATTCATTCACCTAAATACCAAATCATGTTGAGAATATTTCAAACCTACCTTACGGAAGAGTGAAAGAAAGGAACATTGCAAACTCATTGCAATTATAAAGCGGTCCTTAATAAACAACAAAACATCCATCAGAGATAAATACAATCCCAAATAAATAACTAAAGTAAGTTAATTAAGAAAATTAAATTTAAAAATGGATAGACTACACTGCAAGGACCAAAATCTCCATTAAGGTATGGCCAAATACATGTACCAAGTTCTATATTCATCACATAGGAAGGAGAATAAAAAATTTATTGAATTGATTCAACTCAGCATCCCTACTATGTGCCAATATGCTTCCTGCTTAATTGAAAGCATCCTTAATTGATCTTTAATAACCATATTTTGGTTCAATATCCGTACAGAAAATTATCCACATATTTAGAGGGATGAAAACTCAAAAGTAAATATCAGATGATGCAAATTTCACATTCAACACTGTGGTCATAAAGCCACATTCTTGCAGCGTATAATTGAAAGAAGAGGGCAAAAATAAATAAATAAATAAACTTAAGTCCATCAACGAGACCAAAACCAATACAATAAAAAGCTACAATACAAGTTTATTTACTAAATGAACTGAAAGAAAATAAATTAAAAATAACAGAACCGCCAAATCAAAGAAACCCAATAGTTAAAAGGAAACTCTTTACCCAAAACATTGCATAATCTGGTCCACACGATGATCAGCATTTCAAGTCAAATAAAAGGAGTATGAGTCCCATTGAATATAGAAAATTCTTTTATAACCCCATTATGTTAAAAATGCTGGAGAGGTTTAAAAAAAAAAAGTGTTTAAGCAGTGGAAAATATACATAAAACAAACAAAGCAAGACGTGCAGAAAAAGAAGAAAGAATTGAAGTAAAAAAAAATATATAACTAACCTCCATAAAAGAACTTGAACGTTAAAACCACGTGAACGAGAAAATGGCGGTTGTAGTTGGGTTATGCATCTATTAACCTCGGATTGTACACTTGCTCTTCTTCTTCAACAATACTAACAATAAAAGCAATAAAAATAAAAAAGACATAAAGCCGAGTAAAGAAAGAAAGCAAACGTGTATTAAATTATGTTAAAGAAAAAGATTTTCGTTGATGGGTTACCTGGTATGTTAGTAAGAATGTAAAGGGAGGTGCCAGGGGAACGAAGGTTGAATTGTTGAGGAGAAAAGAGAAGGGAGGAATATATTTGCTGTTCGGTTTGATACATGAGAGAGTGAGACCACGCGTTGGCAAGGTGGGTTCTAATATTGAAACCAAATTACCGATTACATACTTATTTCTTTATTTTCCGTTCTTCTCTGTACCCTTTCTTGGAACTTTATGCGTCGTTGGGTTCGTTTTCATCACATGCAATTTTTCTTTGCTTTTTTTTTTTTTTTTAAAAAAAATATTTTTCTTTGTAGAGAAAAGTTTTAAGTTTTATGTGAATTAATATACATTCTCCGACCCAAAAATAAAAGGATAAAATACTATATAAATCTCTTAAGAATTGTTAGGTAATATATATTTCACTTTTTTTATTTTTAAAACATATTAAAAGAACTGAAGCAAAAGGTACGACGAAGTGAACAATATTTTTTTAAAAAAAAAGTCGTAGTTAACAACAAAGCCTATAGAAAGCGAAAAAAATAAAATATCGTAGAGAGGAGGTAATTGGAAAAGTAAAAGATATCGATCTATATGTTTTTGATCGAGGGTGAGGGCGTTGAATAGATAAGGCCGTTGATCAATGATGATTGAGAGTTTAACCCTTCTGAAGAGGTAAGAGTATAGGAACAAGATTATGTGCAAGAATAAAAAAAAGATGAGAATTAAATTTAAGTAATATAGTTAAGATATGGAAAGGTAAAACTAAATTAGTAGAAATGAATTAAGGCATTTTGCAGAAGAATAGTTGGAGATGAAGGGTTAAAAGTAATTTTGAGATTTTATTTTGACTTTAACGTTGAAACTAACAAAAAGATTTTAAAATTAAAAGTATCAAAAATATAAAAAGTTTTTAGTATGTTTTTAAGAAAATATGATTAAAATAGTATGTTATGATAAAATTCAAGAAATTTATAATATTTTATCCAAAATAAAAACCCGACTTGATTGGATTTAAAGAACAAATAAATTTTCTTAAAAAAAAAAAAAGGGAGAGAGGCTTCATTGTTGATAAAAAAAAAAAAAAAAGCTCCTAAAATTAATTTCTTGCATAACTTATCATAGTCTTTGATTTTTATTTTAACTATCTATATTTAAAAAAATTAAAAGTTTATATATATATATATATGCGCATTCATAGCATTTTCAATGTGTCTTAACCCTATTTTGACTTAAACGTCAAAGACAAACAACTGGATTAGACCCGATTCCATAATATATATATATATATATATATATATCATGAAATAGAAAATTTTATTTAAAATAAAAAATTTATAAGAGTTATAAATTATAACAATAAATATAATTTTAATCAAAAAGAGTTAAAAATTTTATAATAATTACATATATAAAATAGACTCATTTAATATTTAAAAGTGAATATTCTTTTATGAATAATAATGTATGAATAATATTCAATGAGAATACATAATTTTATTTTTAACTTTGAAGATAAACTTAAATATTTTATTTAAAAGACTTTTTCTAATTTTGATAGTCTATTTTTAAAGGAGCAAAATCACCTATGAGAGATAAAAAAGAATATAAATATTAAAATCTATATATGAAATTATTTATATGATAAATGATAAAAAAAAAAAATTATTGTTGGCCAAAACTGGCAACAACTTCCAATGTAAAATCAAGAAAACGATTACGATGCGAGATGAGGAAAATGTAGAGTATGTCTATACCTAATATGGATAGAAATCTTAGGTAATTTTTTTTTAACTTGTTAGGATAAGAGTTAATTTTCCTAAGTAGCATCAATGTTTTTTAAAATCGGATTGGAGATCAAATTCGTTAATTAATCAGTTTTATTTGGATTGATTTGATTGGTTAGATTTAATAAAATATTTTTATTTTAAAAAAATTTATAAATAATACTTAAAAATTAGAAAAATATATAATATGACAAAGTAATGAAATCTATAATGAAAACTATTTTTAAAAAATTTTAACTTTGAGTAAAATAGTGTCATTTTTTGAAAATTTTTAAATTTTTCATAAAATGACTTAGTTTTATGTTGAATTAGTTTGATATGATTTTAAATTTTGATTGATTTTCTCAATTTTGATTATTTTTTTATGTTGACTGATTTTTAAATAATTAATTTTTAATAATAAATTAAATTAAATCACTAATTAATAATTAATTTTACTAATTTAATCTATTGATATGATCCGATTCTAAAAACATTATTTAGAAATAACTATTAAGTTTGATTGTATGAATAAAAGTCTTGCCTAGTTACAAATAGGCTTAGTGGGCTATCTTATCTCAGTAGACTGAATAACTTATAGACTATGCTGATTAAATTTTGATTTTGAATTTTAATTTATTTTCTTAATTTTGATTTTTTTTCAATTTTAATCAATTTTAAATAATTAATTTTTAACAATATATTAAATTAGGCCACTGATCAATAATTAATTTTATCATTTAGCCTATTGATGCCATCTGATTCTGAAAACATTATTTAGAAATAACTATTAAGTTAGATCGTGTGAATAAGAGTCTTGCCTAGTTACAAGCAGGCTTAGTGGATTGAGCTATCTTATATCGTGGACTAACTTATCATTGACTATGCTAATTGTTGGACTGGGCATAGTCTATGTTGACTGAGAGTGATTATCAATATTAATAGCTTTTTTCTTTCCAAAAGAAATTAATATGAAAAGAATATAATTAGTTATACATAAAAAAAAAAAAAAGTTTAACTTAAGGAAAAAAAAACTATTGATTTGAAAATTGATAAAAATGAATAGCTATAGCCTTGTGCTTTGATTCCAATGTTACTTAAAAAAAAAAAAAAAAAAACAAAAAAGAGAGAGTTTGTTATTTCTATTTTTATATATTTTTCTTTTTTTAGTGTCTTAATTTGAGGATAAAATGTTTAAACGAAAATTGATCATTAAATTGAGATCCTTTAAAAGAAAAAAAAAATTTAGTAATTCTAACGATTAATTTAAGTGGTTAAGAGAATTTACTTATTCATTGATTTTATGAGTTCGATTCTTAGAGTTAACATAAAAAAAATTATAAATGTCTCTAAATATATTAGGTTAAATGAACTCTTAAAATTTACTCAAAAAAACTTTAATATCGATTAATACATGAGTTGCAACCGAAAGATATTCTTACTCTAATACTAAGGAAAAAAGATAAGTTAGTCGGGATAATGAATTAAAAAATAATTGACAATGAGTTAGTAATTTTATAATTTTGTATGATTTTTTAATACAATTAAATATGTTTTAACGGAATAAAAAATTTGATCAGCTACTACTTTTCTAAGTGACAAAAGATTTAAACTCATATAATATTTTATGTTTATGTTAGTGGACGAAGTCAGATGACTTATCATCTATGTTTATAAATATTTTATTTTTTCCATTTTCATGTTTGTGTTTAAACCTGTTGCACTTATGGCTGACCATCTAGTCAGTTTGGTTCAAATCGAATCAAAATTTTAAAAATTTATAGACTGAATTTAGTTTAATTTAAAACTGAATAGACCAAAATTGAAGGAAAATCGAAGTAAATTGAACTGAATAAAATCAATTTGGTTCGATTCGATTTTTAATTTTGGACTCTCAATGAGCTGTAATTGTGATAAATTAATTTGAGTTTTTTTATCTTATATAGAACAATTTACTTTTAGTTTTTTAAACTCAAATTAAAAGACAAATTTAAAAAAAAATCCACAAATCGATTTATTCGGTTTCTCAATTCTAAACCGAACCAAAATTGAAAACCAAAATTTCTCTATTTTTTTAAATTGAACCAAACCAAATTTTACTTTAAAACTGAACCGAATAAACCAAATTCACTCAATTCGATTCAATTTTTCAATTTCAGTTCGGTTTTGCTCACCCCTAGTTGCACTTATATTTTCCCTTAAAAAAAACATTAAAAAGAGAAATTAAATTAGTGAAATTTGAATATTTACGCCCACTTCTAGATAGTCGCACTTTATCACTGAATTAAAATACCGTATGTTACTTTGATTTAGTATTTTAACAAGTAGTTGATAAAATGCTGAGTATGGTTGGAATGAGTTTTATGCTCGATTTTACATATCGATAGTTGTTCTTACATGGCAGCCATATCTAATGTTGAATGTAAAAGTATTTGATAATAACTCTTTATTTTTATTTAATTAGACATTGAGGTATGTCTTTATAGACTCTAAGAGACAACTATTAGTCCTGGAGTTAAGATTTTATTGTTCATAAATTATCAATGTTGATAGAGAAATTATTCTATACATTCGAAAAACATAAATGTAGTAGATTTTATATCCATAAATATGTATAATTTATTTTAAAATATATAGTGTGAATTTCACACATTTATATATAAAAAAGATACACTAATTTTCACATATTTCAGATTCATTTAATAATTTATCATATTGATATTAACTTAATATTTTAATTAATTAGACGCAATAACTATAATTCGCTAATTCATTGAATCCAAAGACTACTCAAATTAGACATGTTATTATAATCCAAATTTTATAAAATATTAATTGATAATTGTGCTTTGTGCTACTATAATTGAATATATTATTTAAAATATATTTAAATAATATTTAATGAAACCAAATATTCATATAAGATATATGATTAAATAAATAATATTTATTTATTAAAAAATAATAAATGAAAATTATTTTTAACCTTGTATTTGTTGTTGTCTATTTGTAGTTTTTTAATGAATGTTATTTATATTTTTTATTTATTTGTAATTAAATAATTTTATATGAAAATTTTAATCAATTATGTCAAATAGTTAATTTCATAAATGTCTAATTTTTATTTCAAATAAATAATTAATTGACAAATGATAATCACTCATTTAAAATTGAATATGAGATTGTAATTAATTATACATATTGGTTGATTTCTTCTTATGAATTTCTTTAATTCTAGTCTAAATTGACTTATTTTTTATTGGATAAAATTAGTATATATAACTCATAACCATAATAAAATAAAAATTAATAATGGTGAACGACATCTCGTTTCATGTTACAGCTTGTTTGAATTATTGTTTTTCCATGTTGTAAAAAAGGACCTTAGCTTAGTTGGGCCTGGTCCATTGTTGAGAATGACAAAGCCAAGCCTCATATGATACATATATCACAAACTTGCAATTGCAATATGAAGCCCAACAAACAAATAATAGCTATGTGCAGTCCAATCCATGTCCATATTTACCTTACCCCTTTTGTACGTATGTGTTTTATTTATTTATTTATTTATTGAGAGAGAAAGGGAGAGAGACGCGCCTTATGTATGTTGTTGCCCCACTTTCGTGAGCATACGGACTCATGGGATAATAATAATAATAATAATAATTATAAATTATGGTTTGCAAGAGAATTATTTTATAAAATAAATGTATTTACAATACTAATACTAGAGGAAAAATCATTACATAATCTTAAATTTCAGAGCAAAAATAGCACCATTAGAGAAAAATCAACCATAAAAATATATGATCATACAAAAAAAAAATTACAGAAATATACATTGATGTCATCATGGTTAATTTGAAGAATTTGAACTTCTAAATAGATCAGAGCAAGAGCTGATATAAAGAGTTTAAACACTAGAAAAAGACTCCCAATGAGGAATGGAGCAGTACTATCACTAATATTTAAATGATAATAGAATCTCAATAAAAAGTTTTAAAAATAAAAATAAATTAAATAGATGTTGTGAATGTTTGAACCATAAACTCATATAAATTGAGGAAAAATGGAAGGGATCTCTAATAATGACCTTTAAAAAAAATCATGTGTTTTATTCAAAAAACTAGACTTATCTCAAATAAGTTTTTGATGACCAAAAATTTATTAATTAAAGTTGATTTGGATTAAGTGATTTTTAATTTAAACATTGGAATTATATGATTTTTTGTTTAAATATAATTAATTCAAATTTAGTAAATACAAAAAAAATTATTTCATTTTGAAAACAGATATGTATCCAAATTCATCCACATTCAACATCAAATAATACAAGTTATCATTGAATTTGAATGAAAACATTAAAATTGATAAGCTTACACAACTATTAATTTTATGTTTAAATATTATAATTGCACTAGCAAATTTACATAATGATTTATGATCTCATAAAATTTTATTTTCTTGGAATTAATTTTTTTCAATATCTCAAAATTTCTTGAATCATATTCTTAACAAATTCATTTTTTTTTAAATATGATATTAATTTTATAAAATAACAACATTATAAATAATCAAAATATAATTTTTAAGCTTGTAGAATCTTCCTATAGTATAACTGAAAATAATGAATATTACATGAACATATAAATTAGTTAAAATGCAAAGATTATGATCTTGATGATTTACAATTAGTTATTCAATAGCTTTTATGTGCTTGTTTGGGATTGTATTTCTCAAATCAGACTTTTAAATTTTTTTTCTATTCCTTTTAAAAAGTAGGTAAATTATTTTTTTTCCAAAAATAAGTTTGGCAAAAATAATTTATAAAAAATAATAAATGATAAATCAGATAAAAAAAATTCTAAACTTATTGTTTAACCCAACGTATTTCTAAATAGATAAAACATAAAAATGCAAAATAACTTTAAGAAATATGAATAAAGAGAATGTGATGATTTGTTAAGAGATTCAAAGGTAATTTCTTAAATTATAATGATAAACTAAAAACTAAAGTTTGGCTCTAAATAATTTTAGGCTAACCATTGACGATTTCTGTGCATTAAACATCGTAAATGCATTTGAGGGATTCGCAGAGTGTAAGTCTAGTCTTCTATAATATGTTTCTTAATCAATAACAAGCAGATCAAATCAATCTCTTATATGTATCAATAGGCCTAGCCCTTTGTAATTGTATGTATTATTATTTGATAAACCAGCCATTTAATTGTTTCAATGAAAAGCCAAGGAAACACAATAGCTGATGATGTGATATGTCAATTTAAACTTAAAAAATTTTTTGAGCATAACCTAGAGACTATACATTACATAATTTACATTCACGGACTGAAGCTATTGAAGATGATTTTGTAGTCTAATGGCTAAGAGATGATACCTCAAGATCAAAAGTCTCGAGTTCAAATCTCATCATTAATGGTGAATTCCCTTTAATAAAGATTTATTGAAAATATGCCCATCCTCCGATTAACAAAACTAACCCCTGCTAATTATCTAAAAAATAATAATATTTGGAGTCCAAAGCATCTAGTAAAGATAGCTCAAATGGCATCAATGAAGTTTTGTCTATATTATTAGAGTAGTATTCAGAACTACCAAAATCTTAAATTTGAATTTTAATCAAAAAAATCGAAAAAGGAGGGGAAAAGGAGCTAAAAGTGGCAAGTGTTGGCATAGAGAGAGAATCAACAAACCACAGAAAATCTAGATAATGGCTTAATGCTTAATAAAGTATACTACTACTAATTAATAAAACAAGAAAGAAACAAAACACACCTCATTCGTGGACTTTGTAGGATTGGTCCAAAACCCACTAAAACAAGAAGCTTTATTAGATCCACAAAATCTTTTATTAGATCAGCTAATGAAGATGCCCACTACTACTAATTAATACAGCTGAGAAATGGGAAAGACGGAGAATCTCAACAAAAGTTGGAATATGGCTCCCTAAATTATTATTATTATTTTGGTAGTTAAGGTTGGCCTCTCAAGAATTTAATAAAATAACTTCATCTAGGGTTTGTTCAAGTCTTTCTCAAGGATTGAGTTCCTGCACCATCCACTTGCTAATTCAGTCACAACCTTATTACTAATGTTAATGTTATTCGTGGTTAATAACAATTTAGTGACATAATAAAAAATTAAAAACTGAGTGAAACTAATTTCGCTATGTGATATTAGAATTATTTACCAATTAGGAGTATCTTTATCAAAGTCTACTTAATTAAAATAAAAAATAAAAAATTAGGATTTTATTACGAAAGTATATATATGTTTAGTTATGAGTTTGACGTGTAGTCACAGTTAAAATTTTTTACCTCTTTTCATAATCTCATTCTGCAATTGCCAACTGAGCCACAGTCCATTGATTATGAAAAGTATATATTAAGCAACTCTTAAGTGGAAATAAAGTTTTAAAGTGAAGTTTGGAGATCAATAAATATGTCATTTAACATTGTCTTTGTTCTGCTTTTTTTTTTTTTTTTTTTCCACCTGCTGTATGAGTAATGATCCAAAAAAAAAAAAAACTTTGTAATTGTTCACTAAACATGGACCACAAAAATCATGTTCTCTGAACAGTGTATTCAGGCAGGAAAGTACAGGTCGATGCACAATTTAGTTTTTCTTTTTTTGCTAAGGAATATATATATCATGTTATGATAATTAATTAATAAAGAAAAAAGGGAGGGCAACAGGATATATTCCTTAAAAATGTAAAAATTTCTCAGAATATATGTATGTGGCATTCATATGTTGAATGCTTTCGGGAATATGTGTATGAGTTCGGATACTCATTGTTTTTATCACCGTCCAAAATTTTTATTTCCTTATCATTCTCTAATTAATATCAAGGCTATGCTCATATGACTAATCTTCAATTCCTGCAACAATATATGCCATATCAAGAAAGGCAAAATTTTGAAAGCTTATAAAAGGAAGTTTGGCGCACAATCTTCTAAACTTTTAATCCTTATAGTAACTCTTCTTTCTAAGGGTTTTGTTGCCCTTTGCTGCACATGTTTAGTCATCTTTATTTATGTGATGCTTATCATCATATAGCTGCTAAGAAGTGTCATTCATCTCTTGATTAGGGTTATTTAGTGTACACCAAGCAACTTAATTATACCTCTTGAATTTTGTTGTTCATCACTTCTAATGTCATCCCTTGTTCAAAGAAAAAATACATAAAACTTAATGATATTATAGTACATCGAATAATTTTTACAACGTCCTTTTTCTTTTTATTTTTCAGAATCTTCGAATTTTGAAGTGATTATATAAAAATAATATTTGTTTTGAAATATGTAAGCATCTAGTAATAGCTTCCTTTCTTTAGCAATTCATATTTAAACTATCAAATATAATCTTCGGAAGTCACTTTCATCATACAAGTGGAATGTATGTGGGGATTGCTTAGCATAGAAAGCATAATGCTCAAGAACATGATCTGTAAATGAATTTACACCAAATTAAATGAACATAAAAATTTGCCTTATCCAAACTACAATGGATTAATGACTGCCACTCAATCCACCCTATAAGTTGAACTTAGGCCTACAATTTTCCAATTGGGTCTAAGTTCAGCTTTCCTAATTGTTACCGTCTAAATTTAGATATTCACGAAATAATAAAATGCTTTGCTAGTTGTCTAGAATGACATAACCCATGTAAAGAAAAAGAAAAAATTAAGTAGGTAATCAAACACTTAGGGTTTCTAATTTATAATCAATTGATTCTTTTTAGGTCTCAGTTTGGTTGTACGTACTCATTATGAAGCACACGTTGCGCATATATAAGTTTCCATAATTGTTTAAACATTACTTATTTCAAACTTATTGAGAGCATTATAGACTAAACACGAAATCAGGAAGGAGCTGGGCTGGGGACCATTTTGTTTATAATTAATTAATCTGTAACTTTCTTTTTCTTTGTCGTAATTAGGATTCAGATTGGTCCTACAACACAAACCCTATAATGGTTTTGCTTTAAATTTCATTAAAATAAATTTAAAATAAAATAAGGCCTAACTTATGCCAACTATGGAAACTTTGCCCGTCATTGAGTTCCCCATATCAGCGTTGACCAGGTCCTTGTCGGGACATGCCATGTCATGTGAGAGTCTCCCAACTCATGACCATAATACATATTAAAAGACAAAAAGCAACATTCATCGTGTAATTATCTTACACGAAGGCTGTCCTAACTTTAATCAAATCTTTAATCTAATGTCTTGAGTTTGAGTTTTGAGTATGCAATTGTCTTAAAATTCGGTAAAAAGAGCTTTGATATCTTGTGTTTTACATAATTCGAATATAAATTAGTCTCACATTCAAAAGAATACAAAAATATTGAATTGTCTAACAAAAAAATCATAAAAAATCTATTTAAATTCACACATAAAAAATATATACTAGCCAAAATTTAAAAATCTTTTATTGTATTAGAAAAGGTATAAAAATAAAAATTTTAATTATAAATTTATATTTTAAAAAAGATTCGCAGTTTTAAACTCATAACTTTTGTCAGATTTATTTAATGAAATTATGCTAATGACAACAACTATATATTTGCTATATATTAGCAAAATAAAGATGTGCATAAGCTGACTTTTTCATGCATTTAGTTTTTTATCTTATCAAGAGATATGGTGGATAACATGAGAAATAATTCAGAAATAACATGCCAAAAGTACAACTTTGCAGGTGCTAGGAGTGGTTCAAGAGGTGATGAGGATGGTACCATAAAGGAGCAAGATAGATTACTTCCAATAGCTAACGTAGGGAGAATCATGAAGCAAATTCTGCCTCCAAATGCAAAAGTCTCAAAAGAAGCTAAAGAAACCATGCAAGAATGTGTATCAGAGTTCATAAGTTTTGTAACAGGTGAAGCATCAGATAAATGTCATAAGGAGAAGCGGAAGACGGTTAACGGGGACGACATTTGTTGGGCTCTTGCCGCTCTAGGGTTTGATGACTATGCAGAGCCACTTAGGAGGTATTTGCATAGATATAGGGAGCAAGAAGGGGAAAGAGCTAGTCATAAGGGAGGCAATTATAATGAAGAAAAAGAGGATTTATCCAACTATGGAGTTGATGCAAGTAACAATTCTCTGTCCAAGCGATTTTAAACTACTTAAATGTGAGCCTTTAATTCAACAGTAGTATTTGACTCGTCCATTTGAACTAATCATCTCTAGACTTGCATACTATTGATCTTCAAATTGTGACTAATATATGCAGAGTTTGAGTTGTTTAATGGTCAAAATGGTGTATATATGAGCCCAAATCTATCTGATCTGTTTTTTATTGACTGCTATCAAGTTGTAGTTGTGTGGAATTTGTAGTTGAGCCTATTGGTACTTATTAGGAATTTATTTTGGTTTGAGTTGTTTAATGATAGAAATGTTGTATATATGAGCCCAAATCTATCTGATTTGTTTTTGATTGACTGCTATCAAGCTGTAGTTGCGTGGAATTTGTAGTTGAGCCTATTGGTACATTACTAGAAATTTATTTTGAAATTTCACTGGTTTGCTCTAATTTTTTCTGAACTACATACATGGTAACATCATCTCTAGACTTGCATACTATTGATCTTCAAATTGTGACTAATGTATGCAGGGTTTGAATTATTTAATGATAGAAATGTTGTATATATGAGCTCAAATCTATCTGATTTGTTTTTGATTGATTGCTATCAGGCTGTAATTGTGTGGAATTTGTAGTTAAGTCTATTGATATATTATTGGGAATTTATTTTGAAATTTCACAGGTTTGCTCTAATTTTTTCTAAAAGGATTGGGTAGTAATTATATCTTCTTCTTGTTAATTCTTGGATGAGTAATTAACCCTCGTGGTCACTTAATTATAATTAAATTCTATTATGATCATCAAAAATTAATTTTGTTCAATTGAATCACTAAACTTTTATTTTTATTTTATTGTAATTTATTGACTAAATTTTTTTATGATTTTTTTACTCTAAATTAATTTTGTGCTTCCGATTTTTTATCATAACTCATAAAAATAGAATTTCAAAATTTTCTTATGAATAAAAATCCAAAATAATTTGACACTGGAATAAAAACATAAAAAATAGGCCAGCAAATCACAATAGAATAAAATTAAAGTTCAGTTATTCAATTGAATAAAATCAATTTTTAGTGACCATATTAGAATTTTGGTTATAATTTAATGATTATTCAAATAAATTACTTAGTCTTGGTCTTGGATATACCAAAAAAAAAATCTTGTTTTATATAGTTTACATGTTCCCGCTTCCTCAATTAGTTTGATTAATTTGATTTCGACCTGAATTTTAAAGCAACCAGATGAGATATGAAGCTGTTTATCATATTACAGACAAAACTGTATGACTTGCTCTAATTTGTAAGAAAAATTACAACATATATTGAAATTAATAGATAGAAGTTCTTTCTTTTGAGGGGAAATAGATAGAAATTCTGGACAACAACTACAAATTATATAACAAGTCACCAAAATTTTGAGTTTTTCCGTTTGATTAATTTCTTTTTTTTGGTTGTTGTCATTGATCCACTATCTTATTTTGTCGTTAATTTTTGGGTCCTACATATGTTTCAAACAATTTTTGGCAATTAATTGAGTGAAGTTTATATACAAAAATTTGAATTTTAGTTAAACTCATTTGGTCATTCCAATGACATTTTCCATTTTAGTTTTTTTTTTTTTTTTAAATTTTCACTCTGTGGTTTTTAAAATTTCCTGTCAAACGAATCCCTTATTATCTCTTCTTAAAAGTCTTAATCTTTAACTTAGGCTCTATTGTTTAAAATGTAGTTTTTTGTCTTACACCAAAAAAAATACAACAATCTAATAATTTTGTTAAATATATATATCGATGTGGTAAAGGACTCAAGAATACTTCCTAAAAATTGTGGTCCCAGGCCAATTTATTGTAGCTTTAAATTAGTGAGATTCATAACCCCTGGCTAAAGTGTGCTGAAAATATTTTTAAATATATGTAGGTGATAATATGTATGTTATTTCCTGTTGGAGTGTGAAATAATCTGCATGTCTTTCATTTTATACACAATTTATTGATGGGTTATTTTAAGATGTCATAATGTATCTTATCATTCTGTAATTATTACCTTATATTTATATCCTTTAATTTTAGTCATTAATTTTTTATTAGATAATTGAGGATAATATAAGTGTTCTGTATTTATGTTAGTTTTCAATATTGTCCAAAATGGAGATAAAATCTACTCAAAAGTCCAACAAATTGAAAAAATATTTTCACTGTATCACTTTTATATTCGGATAAGATTTTCTATTCTTTATTTTTTTCTGTTGTATGACAAATATATGTTAGGTGTTTATTTTAGAAACAAATTTATGATATTAATTTCAATTAATCTAGGTTTCTAAGAAAAATCATTAGCAGTGTAATATATATATATATATATCACCATTCTCGTTACCCGATACCAATGTAAAACACCCAAACTCTTGTTAATACCATGATAATTAAAAATGTTATATGATATGTGTATATGATTTATTTATAAAAAATAGTTTGATTTGATCCTTTTATACTCTTTTTGATCCACTATTCTAGAGGTAGAATTCTATCCCAAGTCTTTAATCATATAATTTTATTTTATTTTTTATCTTCTTCTCTTTTATAATAATTTATTTTGAGCATTTGTTATTGATTTTTTTAATTTTAAAAACTTTTAATACAATGCTTGGTTAGCTAAGAATGAGGATCTTTATTCGAAATTTGCATCAAATATTAATTACCAGCATTCTTTCTATAGTAGGTGGTGAGTATGAGCTGACACGACGGTTGTTCCATTTCTGCAAAACCCAGGCGGCTAGCTTGGTCTGACACATTAATGGAAAATTTTCGTCGTTTTTTCATTGTTTTTAATTTTTTTTTCCCAGTTAATAGTGGTTGCAAAATCCTATTTCTTGGTAGAGATGGAAGGATGATTGTTTCCCCAGATAATCAACGTTGATTATATTGTGCAATTTTTTTCTTAAACCTAAACTAATTGAAATTGAAATAATAAATTTGTTTATAAAATAAGCATTTAATATAGATTTATTGTGAAGCAGAAAAAATTAAGGAAAAGAAAATTTTATCCGAATAAAATAGTAATATGGTGAAAATTTTTTTCCAAGTGGTGGGACTTTTGGTAGATCTTATCTTCATTTTAGATAGTATTGAAAAATAATACAAATATAAAATACCTATATTTGTATTATCTTTAATTATCTAATAAAGAAATTAATGATTATGATTAAATCATACAAATCTAAGATCATAATTATAAAGTAACAACATAACGTTATGATGCCTTAGAATGATCTTTTATTTAATAATATATTTTATTATTTTTCCACCAGATTTTATTTAGAAATTTAACTTAATTTAGATGTTATTCTAATAAAAATTCAAATTAGATATGAAATTTTAAATATTGATAAGTTTGCCATTATATTTTAGTTAATTCGATTTTAGCTGGTTTAAGGTTTCCATAAACTTTCTTTTAATTTAGTTCTTATTTATTCTTTAGTTTTTGACTTTTATTAAGTTAACTCAGATAAGGATTTGAAATAAACATATTTTAATTATAAAAACAATTACAATGCCATCAAATTAAATATTCATGTTTTAGTAATAGACATATGCATTATAAGAAAAAAGAATCAACTCGTTATGGACATTGCCCGCTTGATCTTTGTTGGCCTGATCTTTGTTTTATATATATATATATACTAGTTATTTTAGCACGTGCTTTACACGTGAAATTGTATATTATTTTTATATTTTAAATTCAAATATTAAATAATCTAATATTTAAATTTATTTAAAATTTAATATTTTCTCATTAATATTCTATTAAATTTCTATTTTTTAAGTTTAATGATGAATATATGGATGAATCATTTTTCCCTTTTAGATTTTAATACTTACATATAATAAACAATATAAAGTATTGATGTTTATATATATATATATATATATATATCTATATATATATATATATATATATATATATATTAGCTCGTGCTTTGCACTTGAAATCGTATATTACTTGTATATTTTAAATTCTAATATTAAATAATTTAATATTTAAATCTATTCAAAATTTAATATTTTCTCATTAATATTCTATTAAATTTCTATTTTTTTAAGTTAAATGATGGATATATGGATGAATCCTTTTTCCTTTTTGAATTTTAATACTTTCATATAATAAAAACTATAAAGTATTTAATAATCTAATAAAAAGTATTGATGAATCCTTTTTTCTATTTGAATTTTATTTAATGAAAAGTGTATTGGTGAATCGTTTTTCTATTTAGATTTTAATGTTTATATACAATAAATAAAAAATTATATACTAAACTAACCTTTAAATTAAGAGTATTTAATGCTTGTATTATTTGTATATTTTAAATTCTAATATTAAGTCTCTAATATTTAAATCTATTTAAAATTTAATTAATATTATCTCATTAGTATTCTATTAAATTTATATTTTTAAATTTAATAATAGGTGTATTAATAAATCCTTTTTTTTTGGATTTTAATACTTTCATATAATCAATAATTTATCATATAATATACAGTATTTATAATTTAATATAAAATATTGATGAATCTTTTTTCTATTTAGATTAATGATAGGTGTATTAATGAATTTTTTCCTACTGGGATTTTAAGGCTTATATATAATAAATAAAAATTTTTATACCTAAACTAACTTTTAAATCAATGGTACTTTAGTCAATTTAAAAGTTTTACCCTTCATCTCTATGTGTGTGTGTGTCTATATATATATATATATATATTGATGAGGAAAAAAGTTTTATTAAAAAGGAAATAAAGATAATTAGGCATCACATCCTTGTTGAAACCTGTTGCCAATGGTCAACACTCCATAAATCCTAAAGAGGCTCAATGAATGAGCACAAAAGACAAAGCAAATACTCTAGAAATACAATTTTTGTATATATAACATATACTTTTGAGATTAATTTAACCTTAATTTACTCATGTATATTCTAAAGCTCATAAGTCATACCGACTTTAAGCATGCGTTTTTGAGGGATGTCAAATACTTTCTCACTCTGTCTCAAATTTCTTTTCAAGAAAGTGTAAGCATAGTCTATCAAAATCCTCTTTCCTATATTTGCTCCTTTGCTTGCAACCACCTCATTCTCACCAATCAAGTGAACAACCCCAGCACACCATGCTCTGTCAATTATCTCAATTTGACTATCTACGTCCTGTTCGTTAACTTGCTTTGTGTGTTCACTTTCATCAATCTCTTCATCCCCCAATTCTTCATGATCCTTTGCATTCTCCCTCTTATTCAAAATTGCTTGACTTAACCAATAATCATCTTTGATGAACTCCTTCAATTTTTCAACCAACAACCTCTCAAAGGGCTCTTGCTCATTCCGCACGTCTGTGTATCCGTATCGTGCCACGCAGCGAAAAACATTAAGCTCTTTAGGTTCTACCCTACGAAAAAGGAATCGTTCTTCGACAGGAACTTTCCCAATTGGTAGTGATTTAATGGAGACAAAAACAAGAACTGAATGAAGAGCAGGCACATTTGCGATGTAGTGCTTGAAGATGGGTGGGATTCCATGAACAAGCTCAGAGTAGAACATGGCAAGTCCAGGAAGTCTGCTAAAGTTGGTCTCAGCTGCCATTTCCATGAGCTTATCAGGAGAAATCTTGTTCTCGAGCTCATAATAATACTTGCTTCTGTACACATAATTCCAGACGTACATTATAGCCATTAAAACTGCTGCAAACGCTACTGGTAGATACCCTCCTTGATCAAATTTGTACAAGACTGAACTCAAGTAGACGAGCTCGACAACACCAATGGTTAGCACATAAGCAACTACATAAAGAATGTTGGTTTTCCATATCATCAGCATGATCAATACTAGAAAGGC
>CATIWR010236639.1:0-15129 GCA_949677035.1 Omphalea diandra | reverse complement strand
TGACCCTTTCATTAGAGGATTTGTGCCATTTGTATACAAGGCATGATAAATTGGCCAGCAAATACTCCTTGCTATGTTCATTTTTTCAAGTTCAAGCAATAATAGTTTAATACAAAAGGAAAATATAGCCTAAGTATAGATGCTGATGTTATTGTTGCCATATATCCACATAGTCTAACTAGCTTGAAAATGGCCTTAAAGGTCCTCAGGAAGAATGAGTCGAGCCAGCATTGCTTCACATTCCTTCATAAGCTTGTAAAGCAGATCAGTGGAGAAGAATGGTTGTTGCATAACCCTTGGCATGGAAGAGAACTGAAAAGTTGTGCCAGTCCGCTTGTTGTGCTTCTTCACAATCTTGATCAGCCCTGCTTTTAGAGAACAAAATTAGAGAAAAAATTGTGTTTTATCCTTGAGTCCTATTTTCATATAAAATTTAAGACCGCTCCTAGAAGGACTAAATGTTGACTGGGTTTAATTCATATATCTTATGAGAGAATGGTCCAGTGTTTGCCTCATAGTGCAGGACGCTAGAAGTTCAAATCCCAACAATTCCAATCCCTTTAAATATTTCCGAAGTATGAAAAAATCCTATCTAAGGCACTCTTGGCACGAGTTAACATTGATCCTTTGTGACTGAAAGGTTGTGTATGAGGCTAATTGTTGGTGATTCTTTCGAACAGGGTTGCTAAACAGCTAGATAACAAGAGTGCAACGTCTTTGGAAAGAAAAATGCACATAAGCATATTGTATAGTAGTACTGATATGGTTTTGAAGCTCATCAAGGAGGATATCAGTTTTAGGTCCCTTGGAATTCTGACTCTGATAGAAGTAAGTTTATGTGAATGGCAATTTTATTTCATGATTGATTGAATGTAACAAAATGTAATTGAATTTCATGAAATTGAAACTTAATAAAACAATGTAGAAAAAGTTCATTCTGTTGCATTTCATTATGTGCCAATTGGTCTGCCAAACATATATGCTTCTGCACTATCCTTAATTTAGAAGGAGAGAAGGATGTACCTGTGAAGTTAAGAACACTGTAATGGAGCAGCAGAACCATCTCTCCATGAAAATTTAAGATATCCTTCTGCACTTGCATCTTCTCTTCATCTCTTTCCAAGTTTGCTGCCCTAAGTTGTAGCTCCTGCAATAGCAGCACCATTTGCATACTGCTTCAGCCAAATTACATCACACTACTAATGAAACAATTAAGCCAAAGACCACCAATCTATGTGAATCTAAGCAGTTTCAGTCAACAAACAAAACTGATAAAAACAATAATTACCTTTACTCTAATGATATAATCTTCCTCTTTATCAAAATAAAACATGTTAATTTTATTGAGTTCGTTATCTAATAATTTAGCAAAGCCAATTCTGAGTCTCATATTATTCACTCGAAAGAAACTTGCAGTGGCAAATCTTGGCCATCTACTAGCAATTATTTTGCCGTTCTTCAACCAAGGATTAATCAACTTTAACTGCTTCTTCAGCTTCTTGTATGATATAAACTGACCCTTCCATTCAGGAAATTTCCTTTCTACCTCTTCGCGAAGCCTCTTTCCGTACTTCATTTTTCCTTAGTCTGTCAACACCTCCTCCAACAATGGAGAAGGGGATGAAAAAAATGACATTCATATACAAAAACTAAGCAAGTATATTCTCTCAATCATAGATAAAATATTCTTAAATTGACATATTTATGCTTACCAAAGTGAGCATATTTCCTCGAATTAACCGAAAGGAACTTGAAAAAAAAAAAAAAAAAAGATCAGAAGGAGGGAAGTAAAATAAGAGTGTAAAATAAAGGAGAAAATGTATTTTTTCTTCTTTGGGGAAGGAAGGAAAATAAAAGAGGTTATGTCCTTTATTTTCTCTTTAAAATATTCAAAATAAAGAGAAAATATGAGAGATTGAAATAATTTTTATAAAATTACAATTATACTCGTAATTTGTTTATTTTCGCTAATTTGTTTTAATAACTTTGTTTTCTTTAATAAATGGTAAAATAAAAAATATATGAAATAATATTTTTCTTTCCTTCCATATTTTGCTTTCCAAATAAGAAAAAAATAAAATTATTTTCTTTTTTCTTCTTTTTATCTAAACATAAGGAAGAAAAAAAATAAAATTAATTTTTCCTCCTTATATTTTCTTTCCTCCCTATATTATTTTCCAAACATAGTGTACATGTATGGTTCAAGAATTCTGAGGGAAGCAATTTGATTAGAAAGTCAAATACATCAGAATCCAAAACCATTTTGGATCTTTCCTTAAACCAATCGAACTATACCTTTGTTTGTCTTCTTCTTCCAAACATCTTAGCTTGTTTGGAAGATTATAGAACGTCAGATCCAAGAAAGTAGCTGCATTTTCAAACCAAATAATCAAAACTTATAATAACAAATATCATAGTTTGGAATTTTGGTGGCTAGCGAGAGTTAAATAATGATATAGCCTTCTTGCTAAGCAGGCCAGCCAACTGGAAAGAAATTAGCATAGAGCAACAGACACAGCTGAGGATGCTTTTTTCATCTTAGTACATTGTTGTACATGTCGACCATTGATCAAAGTACTCTTTCGTATTTTTGGTATTGCCTACATGCAGCATCATCATGAGTTAGTATTCTACTCGGTCAATCTCTCTCGAAGCCCAGTTACATGCAGACCATATAAGACTTTCTTATTCTAATCAATCTGGTGCCTAATCTACCCAAGGCGCGAAACTACCTCAAGTCGACTACATCAAAAGGGATACTAAACCAAGAGTTATGGCCGGTTTATTAGCATCAGAAAATTCACTGCAACCAACCAACTTTTGCCAAAAACACCGCTCTTATCGTGTCTTAAACCTGTAGGACCTCGCATTCCAAAAGATATGTCAAATTAAGATTTCACAATTTCGAACAAAAGGTAGTATTAATTTCCAACGTTTTTTTTTTTTTTGACATACTTTAAAGCTTTATACAGTAGAAGAAAATTACAGATGCCAATAACAATGTCTAATTTCATTAAAACCTCTGCACTGACATTCCCATATTGGTACAGAAAATGTAATAAAGGAGAAGAAAGTACTGGGATCTAAAACAGGACTAACAGCAAATCGCTTAGCATAAAGAATATATTCTGGAGATACAAAAAACTATCTGAATATCTCCATTTGGCTGGTTACAGCAAGCAGTTTTAGAGCTCAGAACTCTGTTGGAGGTTTTAATCTCATCAGTCTTCGAATTCTATCTTTATCTGTATTCTCCAACAATCCCTTCAAAGAATGGAAAAGAAAATTAGCGTTTGAAGAAGTAAGAAAGAGAAGGTAGCAAAAAGCGTATTTGCACCTTTACAAGGAACTTTAAGTTAGCACCTTTACCTTCCAAACAATTTCATCCAAACACAAGCATATCTTTCCATACTTGTCAAGGAAAAGTCGTTCAGTTGGAGGCTTCCCACATACATCCTTCACAGCTGAGGTAATAGCAAAGATAACTTCTGCCACTAAAGGAAAAAGAAAATCCAAATGATCATCAGTAATAGAAATAATCACTCTCAAACCTCCCTGTTCTGTCCTCCCCCCACCCCAAAACCCCCTTTTAAGTTTTCAAGCTCCAGGCCAAACAGCTGCCACCACAACTTCCCAGGAAGCAGAGGATCGCAAAAGAAGTTCCTTTATTTCTCAGTAAAACAGCTATTTCAATTCTAGCTGGTTGTTATAGGTGGCAGGCCAGCAATCTCAATAGAGAACCTGAACCTGGTCTTCACAGCACGCCAGAAACTTTATGTCCAGAGAAAAAGAAATTAAAGCTTTGATTGTTATTTAAACAGGAAGATTGATTAAAATGGAATTACAAGCTGAAGGTTCTTCATCCTTGGAATGAATTTAGCATAAAGAAGCTTAATTAGCCCTCTTTTTGCATAAACAACCAGATGATTATCAATAGAAACAATATATACTCACAGGCAAGTTCATCATACTCATCCTTGCCAACAACAAAAATGCTGACATCCCCAAGCACTGTGTACACAATATAAACTGATCTGGTAAGGGAAAAAATAACAACAGTGAGTCAAGATAGAATGATAAAAAAAAAATGGGTTAAAAAAAAATTTAGTACTATTTATGCAATTAAAATTGCTATTGCATAATGATAAAGATAGTATGATACAAGGCTGGTTGTTAGATCAGCCTACAATAGCTTCTATGGTGGCAAACTGAAAGAAAACTATGGCATATGGGGTCTGGTTTAAGAAGGTAAATTTGATTAGAACTAATTAGGGAGAGGGAAGAAGAGAATTAGAGAGGAGTTTTGAGGCTGTGAACGGTACCACCTTGCTATAGCAAAAGAAGAAAAAGTTTCAATAGATGGAAAGAAAGAAATGAAAAGAAATCTAAGAATGATAGGCACCAATGCTTCCAAATCAAAATACTCAAAATTTCATCATCAATAACCTAATCAAATTAACCTATTACCTAGGTATTTATAAAGCTTTAGTAAATCCTACTCCTATTACAAGGATTAGAAATCCCAAACTAGGAAAATCTAAACGAATAAAAATTCTTAAACAAAACTAAATGATATCAACACTACATCCTAATCTTCCTAATTAGAAAATTCACAACAGAAGTATGAATCCCATAATTAAGACATAAATTAAAATACTTCCTATATTTTATTTTCCTTGACTGCATCCGAGTATCACTGCTATAGAGTAGAAAGATCCATAATAAGACAACAACAATTTGGATTCTACTTTCTAGTTTCTATAAATTATCAACTACATGAAATGATATCAACACAACAGCACAGCTTAAGCTCCTAACATGCAAGCATGTCCAAGAATTTGCTGTGGTTTTACAAATAACATAATCGACTAAGCATTTTAAATTTTTCCTGCTTTGTAGGGGGGAAAAAAAACCAATGGACTGCCTCATCATGCCTTAACACTAAAATTGGTAACAACATAAAATTTCTAGCAGGAAATTCAAAATGTGGCAGAACTTTCTTCTTTGTGAAGTGGGAACTGCACAATGAATTCACAAACTGAAAACCAAAAACATATCGATCATGGACAAGCTGATTCAAACAATTGTAACATCCTTTATGAATTCAACAAGAGCTAAAATTACACCAAGAGGTAACCTATAGCAATTCATCTTAACAAAAAGATTCAGACATCACTCATACTATTCTACATGTTACTGCAAGTAAATATTGTGCTGTTATTTCTGCATTACTGACATCTATTATGCAGTTAAATCAAACTAACATGAATAATGGGTTGACATGAAAGCAATGATAAAGCCATAAAAACACCTTAATGAACATTAAAATGCTTAGAAAAGAAAACACTAAAACAAGTAGTTATCTACAACACTGTCAATCCACACAGAAGAGATCAATTTTCATTTGTTTTCCAAATGTCGATAGGTTCCAATTGAGAATAAATACAATTAAGACTGATGTTAATTACAAACAGATACAAACTTTGACAACAGAAAACTCAAATGTAACACAGAATAACCATCAAAATTTCTGGAAATATAATTTTCTCCAACAAAAGACCCTGCATTGACTTAAGAATTGAAGACGAATAGGGATCCAGCTTTTCTCTTGCAATTTCCACAACTTTAATGAAATATTATGCCCACAACCTAGGATAGTTACCTTTTTGAGGTTTTTTAAACAAAGAAACCTCTTGGTCATCAACAAAGATTTTAAAGATAAGGACCAAAGATCAATCTATGACAAAAGGTCACGACAAGTCAGGAAAGTGTAATGACAATTTTACATGGATGTAAATGTAATGCATCATTTGACAATTGAAATCACATTTTAATTCCAAAAGTATGTCAACAAGATTGATTAAAAACAGTAATAGCCGTTATACATAGAACAAAGGTATACATACTTGTGGGAAGCAACAAGAAGCTCTTCATTTTTTACACCTTTAAGATTATCCGCACCCAGCTTAACTAAGAAAGATCTCCAATGCAGCCGTTCCTCAGCTGGAACTCCACTAAATCTGCAATAATATTAACATTTAAACATTTGAAACAATATTGTATGTCAATCATTTTACCGTTTAGCCAAAAAAAAACATTACTTTGCTTCATAAAGGAGCCCTAATTCTGATTGATTAAAATTCATGAAAACTGCTGAAACATATTTTCCTAAATTTCTCAGGTACACACCTATATCCTCTATTAATTAGAAACAAGAGAATGCACAATGAAAGGAAGGATGCTGCATCTACTTTCACAGAGAACTGAAAAATGCAAGTTCCATAGACCCCTAGCTCTGTCAGAAACAGATGCCAGCACTCCTCTCTATGTATGATATGGTGCAGTCTAATTCATTGTGCGACAATTTATTAATAGAGTTGTGCTCTATGTATTATTCGTCAAAGCACTTAATTGAACAGAATTAAGTTTCATATTGATAGAAAGAATGCTGCTTTAAAAGCATAGAATGAAACGTGAAAGTAAAGATATTGTATAAGCAACAGAACATACAAACACATTTTGCAGAACCAAAATTGCAAGCAGAAAAACCCAAAATGCAGATAAAACATAACCTATTATTTGTGACAATACAAAATTCACAAAAATGAATTTCTTTACATGGGATCACCATTGCTCAAGATGATATGATAACATATACTAACCGAAATAATCACTAACAAGTCATTTGAATATCCACAAAAGTCAAATCAAACAGATTGTATATTCTCAGCAAGCAACAACCAAAATTATTCAAAATAAAAAAAAAAATCTATACAAAACCTAGTAAGATCTAAGCTAAAGGGTATCCAAAACCAATTGAAATATATCCAAAATCGAAAAAAAAAAAAAATAGAGAAGCTCAAAAGTAAAGGTTATATTGATCTAATGAGACCGAAATGCATCAAGAAAGATACAAGTGATTATAGCAAGAGATTCAATCAAACATACCGTTCAATCAAGATGTTTCCTTCCACATTTGCAAATAATACCGCAAGTATCATTTTTTTTTTTTTTGGGGTTTCTTTCCTTTCTTTTCTTCTCCTTTCCTTCCCCTTACTTTCCTTTCCCTTCTTTTCCTGCACGTCTGATTGTTTTCTGCTTCCAAATGGAATTGCTTATTTGCAGTTTTCTTCTTCTCCCTTATCGACGCGACGTCGTCTAATCTATTATTGTGGCCCATGGCTACATCTGTTTATTCTAGGATTAAATGGTCAATTTACCCCTTAAATTTTTTTGAAGATCTAATTTAACCCCTCATATTTCTCAATTAGCCTAACAAAGTCCTATTTTGGCTGACTAATAATCCGTGTGAAACACGCGATTGTAAATGAGCGCAGATTAGTTACTTGGACATGAGCATCGTAGTTGGCGGCAGGGGCGGCTCGATGGGGTAGGCGATATAGGCAACTCCCTACGACCCCCTAATTATAAAAGGCCGTCGAATTATGAAGGTTACGTAAATGTATAAAGCATATTTTTATAAAATTAAAATTGAGAAAAAAAAAGCCTGAAAATTTGAAAATACAATTTAATGGAAAGGCTACAAAATATGAAAATTTTAAAAATTAGTCTACAAATTTGAAATCGATATTAACAAATGGTAACTAGCATTTATCATATCTTTTCCTAAAAAATTAACACCATTAACAACTTTTCTCTAAAAATAGATTTTCGTAAGTGCCTAATTTATTGCTCATTATCTTCTACATCATTTTTTTTTTTTTATAAAATAGTGAAGTGAGACTTTTTTAGTTCTCACAAGTTACATCAATACATTATTATTCTCAATTTCTCATAACTCCATCTTATTACGTATAGCTCTTATTTTTTTATTAAATAATTGGCCAAAAAACTTCTCAAAACCTTGATTTGGTTGTTGTTATATATTTTAGGTTCTATTGTTTAACAATTTATATTTCAATTAAGTTAAAAGGCCTCATTTTATAACTCGCCTAGGGTCTCCAAAAATGTTAAGCTAGCCTTGGTTGGAGGATTAGAGGAGAGCTCAAATTTCAAAGTTTTAAACACTCTGTTTGTCACTTAGTTAAAGTCAAAGGTTAAGGAGGATGGAGTGTTAAGGTTTTCGAGGATGTTGCCATTGTTAGCGTTTGTCGTCGTCTTCTTCTTCCATATTTAGACAGTGAATATGAGAACATATTCCCCTTCCATTCCATATGGTGGATGCGAAGGAGATTATATTAGAATGTTAATATGGATATAAAAGAGTGTTAATATGGGTTATTTATAAAGATACTTTTCTTTAAATCAAAATGTGTAGTGCGAGAGATTTTTTATTAAAAAATTTCAATATTTGAATTATGGACTGAATTCACTCATAATAAAAAGTTTTTTTTTTTTTAAACTCACTTATAATTAAAAGTATAATTCATAATTTTAATCAATTGTCTATGCGTAATTAACATGTGATAAAATTTTCTATAAAAAGATTTATTAAAGGATTTTTTCCCTTTTTGGAGTTCCTTTTACTTATCATTTCAGATTGTAAAAATTGTAGAATATATGTTTATTAATGTTACATTTTATTTTTTAAAAATGAGTTAATAGCGAATAAACTATCTAACAACTCAATTAAGAAAAATATGTTTTCTTCAACTGGTTATACTTTTATAAAAATATAAATATATCCATGACTTTTTATGTTAACTCTAGTATAGTATTTTATTTTAATATTAATGTTATTTAATAGTTTAATTATTTATTTAAATTTTATTATATTGCTTATGTCTAATATATTATTTAATTTTTTAATAAAATTACTATTATTTTTTAAAAATGTAAGATTTAAAATATATTTATTTATTTATTTAAATTGTATGTCTATATTGGTAGTTATACTTACAAACAACAATCAGTAATAATAATTTCATTAAACACTTAATATCAATCAATAACCAACAAATAGTAACCAACAATTAATAAATGTTGTGTTAAGGGAAAAAATGTTTAAACAACATGTGACCTCAAGACATTAGTATTGCTTCTTTACTTTGAATGATAACAAAATTATAACAAAACCAAGAGAAATTCTAATATTTGTATTTTAGTGTTTTTGTATCTTTTAAGGAGAGAATGTCGGGGGAGAATGGTATGAATGCTTGGAGGATATGTGATTCTGAATATTTTTGTATAAAAGGTGTAGTTGTGCACATTTAACGGGTATTGGACAGCTCACAATAGGTGTTAGACAATTGGTATGACATGAGTTATGCCTTTTAGACCTCGCCACCGGCATTGAAAATTCACCAACAAGCATTGGGGCGTTAAACAATTGGTCAGACATAGATTTGCACATTGAACCTAGCAACAAGTGTTTTGTTTTTGCAATAGGTATTGATCTTGCTCTCACAACAGGCATTGCATATTCGCAACAGGTATTAGAAAAATGTCCAAAATTGAGCTAAAGTTTCTAGAACTCAATACAAACATTGGTCCTTCTCCAATAGACATTGCCAACAGGCATTGTGAGTTCCTCAACGAGCGTGAAAAATAACTGTGCAAAGTTTGAAAAACAGAGTGTCAAGTTCAGGCTTTCTGGAAAATTCATAATAGGCTTTGATCATAAGCCAACGGGTGTTGAAATATTGTCAATGAGCATTGGAGTTGTTCATTATAAGTTCAATAGACGTTGATGAGAAACAACGGGTGTTGCCTCCTCTAACAACTTAACAACTAGCTTGAAGAAAAGCTATTAGACTTAACTTCAAGCACTCCAATGGCTAGTTTTATAGTTGAGTATATAAAGAACATTTTTGAAGACCAAAAAAAGGTAAGAAACTTTAGTGAACAATTGTAAATAACTTTTTGTGCAAACCTTTTGAGGCGTTGGTTGTATTTTGGGTAGAGTGAGGATAATTTTGTTACTTTTTCAAGAGTAAGTTTTCTTGAATACTAAAAGTGAATTTGCTACCTAATTAAGAGACACTGACACTATTTGGATCTGTCCTTGCTAATGGTTATAGAGGTTCGTATTGTGCCTAGAAGAATATCAAGAAAAAGTTACCTTTGAGCCTGGAAAAATAATAAAAAGGTCTAAGTGAAAATTTATAAAATGGAATAGACATGTTGTCAAACCACTATAGAATCTTTGTGTTGATTTATGTGTGTGGCTTCCGTTATTTCTGTTGTTGTTTGTTTTTTTTATTTATACAACCCAATTCACCATCTCCCTCTAAGATTGTCTCATCTGCAACTCATCCCAACAATAACAAGCGACAACAACCAGAAATAATAACCAACAATTAGCAATAGGTAAAATAAATAGGTACTAAATAATATATTTTTTATATATAAAAGAACACAAAATAAAGAAGTTACATAAAGAAATTATAATCATTCTCTACATTAAATAAGTGAATTTAAACAACGAAAATTAGACGATTTTTAACCTGTGATCTAGCCAATAATCCAATTCAAAGATCTTGTAAAAATTGGACAATAACTGTAAAAGATAAATTTTCTTATTATTTCAATATTTTCTTCGAGTAATGAAAAAATTGTTTACTAAGAACACTCAAAATGAGTTAAATCTTATTGTAAAAGAGATTGCTGTTATTTATATTGAACTAATAATTGTTTAGCAATAATTTAAGGGCGTTAATTCTTTTTCATATGATCAAATCTTAAACATACAAATACTATATTTATTGAAGATTCAAGACCTTGGAAAACACATAAAATATTACTTAAGCTCGGTAACAAAGATTAATAAATAATTTTTTTCATAGACTCTATACTAAATTCATTAAATCAAATCACCTAAATCTAATAAGTTGAGAGTTAAATTACAAATTGCTAGCAATTCATAATGAGCTTAAGTTAACAATAACCAAAGAAAACCTTACACATTTTCTCTGTTCACTTTTTTCTCAAAACTTTTGTTTTCTTTGTTTATTCTTTGGGGTAACTTTACATGTTTCCTCTCTTCACTTTTTCTCTCAAAACTCTTTTTTCTTTGCTTATTTTTTTGGGGCTATTGTTGGCTAAATTGCCAGCAATGACCCATGATTTCATTATTTTCTTCACTATTTTCTCTATTTTTCATTTCAATAAATACAAATATATATTTACTTTTACACATTTTTATAATTTTGTTTGTTTCTTTTGTAACTCTAATGAGAGTTTTTAGTTTTTTTTTTATGGAAGTGTGATTTCTCTTATATAGAGATCATTATTAATCCCTTATAAGTTGATTTATAATATTATAAAAATGATCGATCTATTTTTATAGTAATTCAATTTGACTAATTTGAAGATAAAAATGTCAAATTGTAGCTTAGCATAGCCACCGAATGGAGTGTACTTTCCGCTATTATATAAAATTCAATGTTTTGTCAATATAGTTGTGTTTTTACAAAAGAAGATCATTACTTTTAGGATCAAATTTAACATATTTGTTGTTAATATAAGTTATTATAAAGTTTAATTTTTTTATATGTATTGGTATTCTTGTATTTGATGTTTTGTGAATGAAAATTATTCTATTCCATCTAAAAATAATAATGAGCTTGTGTTGTGAATATTTTCATAGTTGAGGCAACACATGAATTTCAATGTACCTTCAGCGAATGACAAATTCGTGGCGAGCCATTCATCAATTCTTAAGCAATACACTATTTCAGGACACTTATTTCTTCAATTATCTCAAATTGAAAGGCTCCTTTTTATTATTGTTTATTATAATACCATAGCAACCAACCAAAAACTCCACTTATAAATGTCTCTATACCGTGTAACATGGTAAGCATGTTGGCCACATAATAGAGCAAACCTATACATGTCCAAAGTTTTTATGCCCAATCCGAGATTGATGCATTATGAGGAAATAATACATTTAACATAGGCCAGGCCACCAATCCTAAAGGGAATTATGCCATGGCTAGGCTTGACAACGGTTCTAAAAATTTCAGTATCAAAGAAAGGAGGAACCGGAACATAACTTAAAGTGGATGATTATGAGACAGTTCTTGAAACTTTCGATTTTTATTTTTGATTCGATTTTTCAAGTTTCTACTATTTTAAATAATACATAATAATCTAATTAAATTGAATTGAAAATATTTACTTTAACTCATAAACATAAAAATTTATTTTTCTAAAAGATTAAAATAAATTGGATATCAAAAATTAGAGATTATGAATATACTGAATAAAAAAATTGAGGTTTAATTTCATGGGCGTAGATTATTGTACAATGAATATCCTAGACAATAGAGCAAAGGCTACAAATCAAGCAAAATTGACGTTTTGAATTTATTCAACTGAAATAGTAGAATACGAACTGGAGTGATATAGGAAAGAGGTAGCCTCAAATCTTTAAGAACCTCTCAATAATGAGTACAACAATGAGCATCTAATTATTAGAGATATAGGAGTGGAATGGACCAGAAAGAGTAAAAAGAGCCACCATGGTATTCACGTTATATAATTTTTGCATCCTATGTTATTAGATAGCAAAACAATCTTTAATTGCAGAAATAAAATTCCCATTTCAGTAATGACAGATAAAATAAAATTCTTTATTTTATTAAAAGATAAAAACATTAATTAAAAAATAATTTATCATTGATAAAATGTTCAAAACTAACATTGTAGAAGACAAAAAATGAAAAAAAAAAAAAAGAACAAGAAATAAATAGTGTTCCTTTATTTAATTTTCTACCCAATATGTTATATAAATAATCCTTAGAGCAATTATTAAAAGTGCTAAACTGACTTGTTTTTGCTCCACCAAAAAAAGAAATATGAAAGATAAAGCTACCTAACTCTTGTTGTGGCCAATTAATTATTGCATGGGAGTTTTGTTTGATTGAAAAAGGAATTGCAACATATTGGAGTTTTGTTTGATTGAAAAAGAAATTGCAACATATTTGATCTTGTTATCACAAACAAAGTTATAATTATGGGTTAATTACCATATTTTTAAGTTTTAGACTTATTTTTTTTATCCATTTATCAAACTTATTTAGCTACTTACTAATTTAATTCAATAGTTTCGTACAAATTTTGAAATCTTAGCTTTTTTAAAATTAACCTTTCATAAAATTCATATTAAAAAATTAATTATCAATTAATAAAGAAAATTCATTCATATTTTTGCTTAAACAATTCTATTAGCAAAAGTAATGTCAAACAAGCTATTAATGAAATATCATAAAATAAAATATAAATATAGATTCATTAATTTATTTTATTTTATTTTTAAAATAATACATAGTTATTAAGTGTAATTCTCAATTTGTGATTAAAAAGAAATGAACATTTAGAGATTAATAGATATAAATATTTAATTTATTTTTTTATTTAATAAAAATATCTTTAGATTAACTTACATGTCAATTGAGATTAAGTCTCTCCTAATATAATTTTAAGATTTCACCTCCTACATTAGCTTTTCATATCGATTTAGTGTATTTAGGGGTATTTATTATCTCTAAGTGTTGATCTCAATAATCTAATTCAAAAAATCAAAGAATGAACAAACTCTTATAACCACTAAGATTAACCTTTGAAATTAACATATAATCTTTATTAACTTATATTTATATTATACAAAGAAAATTAATTTATAAACTTCTGTTTATATTTCATTTTTACATTAAAAACTTTTTCATTTTTACCTATTTTTATGTAATGATAAAATTCATTAATAAATTTTTATTTTTTTAAAAAAAATAAGATCAGAATTTCATTAATAAGGAGTAACTACATCAACTTGCAGAAGGTGCAAATTTTAAGTTTAATAGTATAGAATGTACCACTAATTTTTAGATTACAATCAAACTTAATCGACACTAAATTAAATTTTTCACTAAATACTTGTATTTTTATAATTAATATTTCAATTTAATGATAAAAATGATTTTATATAAAATTAATTATTAATATTCAAATTTTACCAATATAAAATTCTTTTGCCAATGCTAAAAAAAAGAAAAGAGTACACTTGTCTACTTTTGCATAAACGACAGAGCATCTCCACTCTATGAATCAGTAATGTTTTTGAAGAGACCACCAAAATATGGCAATGAATTGACCAGGATATACATTGTGGAAGGTTGCCCATATCGTCATTTTCTTAGAAGTACATTGTAGGTTATGTTCTTGATAGTGTTAAATCTCCATCACATATACTGAAAATAATATGAAAAAAGAAAATAAAGCTAGAGTCTACTATCTAAATTATTCGCCTATATACATTAAAATTTAGGTTTAACTAATTAGATTTATTTTCTAATTAATATTTTTCTTTTTTATTATACGTTTTCAAAGGGAAATTGAAGATATTAGTTCATTTATACATTAAAATATTTTTTTAGTTTGCATAAATCTTTCAGATTTTTAGAAACACAACTATTTTTGAAAAACAAAAAGACTAGTAATCTCAATTATTTGTAGTCAATTCAAATTTTTTTCAATCTTGGAGTTCTTGGAATTTCTCAATTCAAAAAAAAAAAAAAGATAAAATAAAATAAAGTAGATTGTAGTTAATTACCTTGCATAGATAAATTAATATTCTAAATAAAATAAAGTTTTTTTTTTTTACCTGATCCTATCCTCATGAAAATGAGCTAGGTAAGGTTTAGCTCGGCCTCATGAGCCCTAAACATGTAATTTATCATAAGTTTAATTTGGTCTAAAGTGGACTCTCAACTTACATTTATTGATTTAATCCATATAAAGTTTTTCAACCCATCTTATCTCTTCAAAAAATGATAATCTTTATCAAAAATTAATTTTCATGAGAAGAAAATAGAATCTCTTCCAATACTAATACTATCCACCGAAGCATTATCTTTATAATTTCATTAATCAATTTATACTATGTTTCTTAAATTTATTGTCTATTGTAATAATGGTAATAATTTAAAGACCCATCAAAACTTCAAAGAGAAAAAATAAAATAAAATACTGACAACAGAAAAATACTGAATAAAAGTCCCATTTCATTTATTTTCTTCCATATTATAACAAATCAACCATACACACACAAACATGCATTATATATATATATATATATATATATATATATATATATATATATATATATATATATATATAGACACAAAAGACACAAAAAATATATATTTGTCACACAAATAAAAAAAAGAT
>CATIWR010236634.1:0-34660 GCA_949677035.1 Omphalea diandra | reverse complement strand
TCTCTCTCTTCTGGTGTCATATACATAGATGTGCATCAAGTAAATGTTTGATTGTGTGTAGGATGGATAAAACCTATATGCATATGTATTTTGAACATGAATGATATGAGTTATGTAAATGAAAATGGTCGTTACATTTATGAATATCAAACATATCAATCAATCAATCAAAGTGATAAAAAGAATATGAGTATAGATCAATTTTTCATCCTAGGGAGCTTCCATCTAGTATCCAGAACTCCCTCTTGGTAAAGTTCATCCTTTCTTCATTTAGGGGTTTAGTGAAAATGTCTGCAAGTTGATGGTTAGTGTCAATAAATTTCAACACTATATTGTCATTTTAGACATTATCTATATGAGAATGATGCATAATGTCAATATGTTTGCTCCTAGAGTGTTGGATGGGATAGTTTAAAACATTTATTACACTTGAGTTGTCACATTTGATAGGAATGTGATCAACATATTTGCCATAATCCTTGAGTTGTTGTTTCATCCAAAGGACTTGGGTGCAACAGAAATCCATCACCATATATTTTGCTTCAGCGGTGGATAAGGCGACTGAAACTTACTTTTTACTAAAATAAGAAACTAAGCATTCTCCTATAAATTAACAAGTTTTAGAAGTTCTCTTTCTATCTAATAAACTACCAATATAATCCATATCCAAATATGCTAGAATACTAAATGATGAATTCGTACGACACCATAACCCTAAATGCAAAGTGCAATGTAAATATCTGATGATACTTTTAACAACATTTAAATGAGATTCCTTAGGGTATAATTAAAATATAACACACACGTATACACTAAACATAAACATAATGTCAGGTCTAAAAGCAGTGAGATAGAGGAAATAACCAATCATACCTTTATACCTCTTCTCATCAATTGGCTTACCTGATTCATCTTTGTCTAGATTAATGATAGCACTCATTGGTGTCTTAGCTACTTTGCATCCATTCATTCCAAACCTCTTGAGTAGATCCTTTGTGTACTTGGCTTAGTTGATGAAGATGCCTTATTTGGTTTGTTTGATTTGTAGACCAAGGAAGAACTTAAGCTCTCTCATCATGCTCATCTCAAATTCCCTAGTTATAGACTAAGCAAAATCTTCACAAAGAGATTCTTTAATAACACCAAATATAATGTCATTTATATGGATTTGTATAATGAGTGTGTCTTGATTATTCTTTTTGACAAATAAGGTCGTATCAACTTTGTCTTTTTCAAAATCATTTTACAAAAGAAATGAACTAAGCCTTTCATACTAAGCTCTTGGAGTTTGTTTTAGACCATATAAGGCTTTAGTTAATTTGAAAACATGATTTGGAAAAGCATGAGATTAAAAACCAGGAGGTTATACAACATAGACTTCCTCCTTAATAAGTCCATTAAAAAAATGCACCTTTAAGATCCATTTTAAAAACTTTAAAATTCATGTGATAAGCATATGATAAGAGAATCCTAATGGCCTCTAATCTTGCTATGGGGGCATAGGCTTCATCATAATCAGTGTCTTCCTCTTGGTTGTATCCCTATGCAACCAATCTAGCTTTATTCCTAGTAATGAAACCTTACTCATCTAACTTTTCCAAAACACCAACTTGCATGTTACAATTGGGTGTTCCTTAGGCCTAGGAACTAGTTCCCATACTTTGTTTGTCTTTAATTGGTTGAGCTCCTTTAGATAGCAATCACCAAACTTTCATCATCAAGAGCTTTATCAATCGATTTTTTTGCTCAAATTGAGAAAAAAAATGCAAGATTATTATCTAATGCATGAAGTTGAGATCTCCCTTGGATATCTCACCAATGATTAGATCCTTTGGGTGGTGTTTGGAGAATCTTGAATCCTTGGGAATATCTTGAGTTGGAATTTCTACTTGTTGTAGTTGGGATTCCTTTTTTTCCTTTGGATGACTTGTTATCTTCAAGGTCAATCACCATTTCTTTTAGAGTTGAATCTAGCTCTCATTTCTCAAAGTCACCTGCGAGACTATCAACAAGAGAACCTTTCCTAAGATCAACTTTACTGGATTCATCAAACACAATATTCATAGACTCTTTAATAACTATAGTACTTTTATTGAAAACTCTATAGGCCTTACTAGAGGTGGAATAACCTAGAAAAATACCTTCATTTACCTTATAATCAAAATTGTCCAAGGTTGTCCTTGGTATGTAAAATGTAGCATTTGCATCTAAAAACTCTTAGATATGAAATCTTAGGTTTTCTACCATTCTGAAGCTCATAAGAAGTTTTGTTTAGAATGGATCTTTTGAAAACACGATTAGCAATATAAAAAGAATTACTCATGGCTTTAGCCCAAAAGTAATTAGGCAAAGAATACTCATTGATCATAGTTCTAGCCATCTCCACTAATGTCCTATTTTTCCTTACTACAACACCATTCTATTATGGGATTCTAAGAGTAGAAAAATTATGAGAAATCTCATTCTCTAAACAATAAGTTTCAAAAGATTCATTTGAAAATTCTTTTCCATAGTCACTCTTTATAAAAAAGATAAAGTCACCTTTTTCATTTTGAACTCTTTTTACAGAACTTTGAAAGGCATCAAAAGTATCATTCTTATGAGCTAGGAAGGACACTCAAGTAAACCTAGAGTAATCATTAACTATAACAAATGCAGAATACTTCCCACCTAGACTAGCATTCCTAGTAAGCCCACTCAAATCCATATGGATAAGTTGAAGAGGTCTAGATATACTTACAATATGTTTTATTTTGAAAGAAGTTCGGTGTTGATTCCTCATTTGTCAAGGTCTATAAGTCTTATCCTTTAGATAGGTATTGCCTCTCCTTTCACCCTTAAAGATTACCTTCTTCTCCACTAAAGTGACAACTTGACACTTTCTAGGGTCAAAGGTGACTTTATTACCTCTATCACATAATTGACTTACATTTAACAAATTAGGTTGTAAACCATCCACTAAAAGAACATTGTTAATAAGTGAACAACCTTTCTTACTAATTATTATAATCCCAACTCCTTTACCCTTGGCATTGTTCTCAAAAGTGACATTGCCACCCTTCTTTTCTTCATGGCTATGAATAGCTTTTTATTTCTTGTCATATGCTTTGAGCACCCACTTTCCATATGCCAATCATTGTCTTCATTGGTGGCTACCATAGAATCCTACATAGCATAAACAAATCAACTTTGTTTAGGTAGCCAAACAAACTTGGGTCTTGGGGGGTTAGGTCTTAAAGGGTCCTCTAATTTGAGGTGAGCCTTCCTTATGTAATAGAAAGTGTTTATATGACCAAACTTCATACAATAATGACATTGGAGCTTAGACTTGTAAATCTTTCTCCTGTGCATGACTTTAGTATGAGTAAGGAGGCTTTCTCATACTATAATGGTGAGAATATGAGCATGTGCAAAAATGATTAGGAGTATAAGAGAATTTTTTTATTTGTGTCAGGGTGAGCATGCTTTTTATTATAGATGAATGCATGATTAGCCTTGTTAGGATTAGGCTTTGAGGCTTTAGGTGTTTTCCCTTGCCCTTGGGCATAAGTGGCTTAGTGTTATGAGCACTCTTCCTATTAATTACCTCAATGCTAGATGTTTGAGGTGTTGAAACTGTAAGACAAGTAGTGAGAGAGTGTGTAGATGATGAGAAGGCTCCATTGAAGCCTAGAGCATGTCTTACTAATGGAAGTCTTTGAGATACAATTAATGTATATGAATATTCCTGCCATTTATAAACTTAGAACTAGAATTTCTAAGCTTAATTTCTTCTCCTTTTAAAGTATCATTTTTCTTTCTCAAAGAGTTTAGTAAAGAATAAGACTTATTAAGACTCTCAATAGATTTTTTGAGTTCTTCATTTGAAGTCCTTAACTTACTTTGAACTCATTTTCCAATTTTAAGCATTTCTTTTTGTAAGTTTTCATTTGTGATTTATACTTGTCACATGTCAAAGTAAGAGATTCTCAGAGCTCATCATTTACATCATTATATGCATCATAATTTTCAATAGAGTGGGGTAAAGAACTTACCTCATTAGAAGAGTCATTTTGTGTCATGAAACAAAGATTTACTAGTTCCTTGTCTTTATCCTCCTTAATAAAGTGGTCATCCTAAGTGACTTTGAAGTTTTTCTTCTTTTCTTTGTCTTCTTTTTTCTTCTTTTTTAGCTTGGGGCAATCATATTTGATGTGGCCTTGCTTGTCACACTTATAGCATGTTACTTCATTCTTCTTTTCGTTGAGGTTGTGATATGTCTTCTTAAAGTTCCTTCTATCTTTTCTTCTTCTTATGAGCTCTTTGGTTCCTCTAAAAAGTATGGCCAGCTCCTCCTCTTCTTTTTCACTATCATCATCACTTAAGTTAGCTTATACATCTTTGTCTTTGGTTGTGGATTTAAAAGCCAAGGTCTTCTTTTCTATTTTCTCATTCTTGTCCCCTTGCCCTCATATTTTTCATCTTTTCATCTTTTTTCAGGGCTAGCTCATGAGTAAGAAGCTTGTCTATTTGTCTATAAAAACATTTATTGGCACTTTTCCAGTTTCTGGATTTGACTTTTTAATACTATATGCCTTTGCGCCAAACTTTTCAAGAAGTAAGGATTTGAGTATTTTTGGTGTTTACCTCATGATTGGTGAGTACTATTATGAATTTCTTCGTGTTTGTGATGATAGATAAGAGTTTATTTATCATATCGGTGATGCTTTTATTTTCTTTTATCATAAATAACTTTCATTCTATCATATGCATCTTTAATATGCTAAGCTTCACTAAGGTTGTGCCTTCATGGTAATTCTCCAAAGCTTTCCAAATTCCATGGGTTGTGAGGCAATGTTGTACTCTTTCTATTTCTTCCATTGACAAAGAGCTAAGAAGAACTACCTTTGCCCTTTTGTTCCTTCCATTTGATCTTCTATGAGCTTCCATCCATTCCTCCCTTGAAATTAATTCTTCACTTTCATCAACCATCTTGGTAGGAGGTTTCCATTTTTTTGCAACTATATCCCAAAGATCCACCACATCATTGTCCAAGTATATCACCATTCTATACATTCAATGCATATAGTCGGATCCATCGAAGTATGGCTTGAGTTGGGTATGGATTCCTTCTTCTGCCATTAGTCTTTGCTCATATAATTAAGGATTTTAATTAGACTTTGCATTGATACCACTTGTTGGCCCTTGAGCTCTAAGAAGGAGGGTTAAATTGGTCGTAAATTTAAAATTTGGAGTGAAGATAATGAAAGATGGATATAGAAAAAGTAGAGAAAAGATGGAGACACAAAGTTTTTTAGTGGTTCAGGTGTTAATTAACCCTACATCTACTCCACAATTCTTCACAATTGGGTGATCCACTAACTCTAAATGGTGTTTCCAAGCTCACACCAAACTTGTAAACTAAGTTTTTATGGCTCAGATAAAACCTTACAACTTGTGTTTTAAGGCTTACATAAAAACCTCTCAAGTGTTTTCCAAAGGCTCACATTTAACATATTACAAGAGTTTTACAACTAGGCTAACTATCAAACCCAATTATAATGGTGTTGAATGCTCACATCCAATAATATCAACTCATATATAAAAAAAATTAAAGGTTGAGAAAACAATTATAAGAGTTTGGCTATATTCAAAGTTATTCTCTTGCATTCATGTCTATTTGGTGGAGTATTTATAGGGAATAACCACTAAAGAGACATTATAAAGAAAATATGTCTAAATCTCTAAGATATATTAGGTAGATATTGCATAAATGCATGTTAGACATAATTCGAGGTCATGATTGATCAATCACAATCACGATTTCTCCTTTTGCATTAAATATGCTAAAATCACGATAGAGAACCTCATTTGTATCTAATGGCTAATCCATGTGGCATGCTATCATTAGTCCTCTAAGAAAAATAGTCGTGTTCCTCCAACAAACCAAACATCATGGTCACGAGATTACTTCCTCTTAGATGCAACTGGCATTGCAAATTTATCTGTTTGATAAGGAAAAGTTGTTTCAATAAGTTGTAGTCTCGAAGGGTATTTCAACCTCATGAATTTTGATATGTTAATAGTTATCTTGGATACTTGGCAAACTCTGATTGTGGACTCAGTTCCCTTCAAGTAACTTTAAAAGTCATGGTCGCGATTTTTGACGTAAAAGGCACTGTGAATTCGACTGTTTGGTCTTCATTCTTTTCTTATTTGGGTCGTCATAACAGTTTGCTTTGCAAATCTATTTGGACTAAAGTCATCCATTCCTTTTACAATGTTGCGATCGTGAATTAGAGATTTTTGGCTTCAAATTAGGATGCCTTTCACAATGCTTGAGACTTAGACTTCCATCCAACTTTCAATGCTAACCTATCTTAAAAACTCTAAAAGCAACACTTAAAAAAATGTTACAACATTTCAATCTACATTGTCAAGATCAAAAGAGAGTTTTGACTTAGGTTTAACTAACCTAGTCCAACACTGGTATATAATTTACACCTAAGAGAGCTAGATCATGACAATTATTTAGAATGTCATGATTGCTATTCACTGAAAAAATGGAATCCAAGCTTATAGTTTGATTTGCAGTTTAAATTACATTGGGTTGTAACACAACCTTTAAATCTCTTCAACAACCATTCCAATGGTCACTCAAGAACCCAATTGAAGTATGTCACATGTCCAAGGAACTATTATATAATTTAAAGTTCACGACCATAAAAATTAAGGCATGATCACAACTGAAATTCAAGAATGAATCGAAAGGTCTAGTCTCATTTGTAGTGAGGCTTATGAGTAACTATTCCAATGTTACCATAGATAATGACCATGACCCTCCTTTTGTAATCGATACATTAGGAAAAAAAAAGGAGCATTCCAATAGCTAGCTCTAAAGAACTAATGATCAAATGCCATATGTCACTAGCTGTTAGGCATATTTGAAGATCTTAAACATGAAAGAGTAATTTTCAGGATGAAATATGAATCATGATAGCAATTATATGATCTCGATCATGAAATCCTTCAAATAGGCATTTAATATAGAATTGACTACCAAATCTTGAAGATTTCCATATATTTTCCTCAATAATGGCTATTTGATGGTTAAAACCTATAAAAACTACATCTAATGGCCTCGAATGCAAGAGAACTAACATTTATTATGCCTAAACTCTTGCAATTTGATTTCTCAAGCTTCTCTCACTTAATTACTTATGTACTTTATTTGTTAAGAGTATTCATGTGTGAGCCTTAAATACTAAGTTTTGGGTTTCAGAGTGAGCCTGAAGTATGTAAAAACTATTATAAGGTTATGTGTTAGCCTTAAGCATAAAGTGTAACTAGGGTTGGCTATGAGCTTAAACACTAAGATTTATGTGAGCTTGTAAAACACAAAGAGAGTTAATGAAATACCCAATTTATGAATTATGGAGTGGATGTAGGGTTGGTTAATACCCAAACCACTATAAATTGTTGTGTATTTGTAAGCATTAGATTCTAGACCTCTGGATGCAGAGCTCGATGATAAAAATCGTTGAATATATTCCCCATAATGAAAAGGAAATTGTCAATTGATACGAATAAGGTTTGATTAGATTCCTTACACGTATGCTTAGAACAAGTCCCAAATCTATGTAAAATCCAACCAATAAGATTTGATCTTTAAATCCCAACTAGACCCTTAGAAAACCTCTTTTTAGCAACCTAAATTATAAAGATCCAAAGTTTTATTAATCTCAATCATAAATTAACTAAGAAATTTAAGACCAAGATTAAACGAGTTTGTGAAATTATTAAGCTCACTCAACAATCTCACCATCTCACTAAGTCCTTTTAAGAACTCAATAAGAGAATCTCTCTCACAAAAACTTATAGCCAAAAGAACAGTTTATTCAACTTTCTTTTAATTATAGCCTTACAAAATAAACTAGCTAATATCATAAAAACCCTAACATCTGAGTGTAAATTCAGCCATAAAGAGTTTGGCCACCTAAAAACATGCTAAACAAAGGTTTCCTAACGAAATAAGGAAGAAAATAATGTCTTGTGATTGGCTAAATAGGTATTCTGCCTTCATAAGGTAATATCTAAAGAAAATCTCTTAAAGTTACATAAAATAATGAAAGAATAATAAAGATAATCCTAAGAATGCAAAACAAGATTAAACTTTTGACCTAACACGAATAGTACAAACTGAAAAAAAAGTAAAAGAAAGCAAAACATAACGAAGAAGACAAAAAGAAACCCCTAAAGATATCTTCCATCTAATATGAAGAAACACTAAGTTATCAAACTTCACCTTAACAAAAACACTAGATAGAGGAAATCTAGGTTTTATAATAGAATTAGAACTCAAAAAACAAAAATTAGAATTTGAAAAGGAATTCAAATCACAAGAAACAAAAGAACCTTTGAAATCAAAAGAAAACTTTCTACCTAGCCAACACCTAAAGTAAGAAGAATCATAAATCATTGATTTAGAAACATTAAAATAAGAATATTAAGAAAACAAATGTTTTTCACTTAAAGAAGAACTTAAAGAAGAAGCAAAAACATTTTGACAAGTTTAAAATAACTACCCTTGCTAAAATCACATTTAAGATAAAAAGGAACATAAATATTAGAAGTTAAACATTTTAAAGAAGAAGAAACATAAAAACAAGAGTTTAAAAAAGAAAACAAACATTCATCACTAAAACAAAACCTACTAACATAAAAGCTATGATTCGAAGAAGAAGAATTACACTTAGAACAAATAAAACATGCACAATTGTCCAAATAAAAGCAAGAAAACAGCTTTTACACAAGTTTGCAACCTTACACTTCATTATAACACCATTATGACAACAAATAAGAGTTAGGTCGTCTTTCTTGCTAGGCACCTCTACTAAAAACCACTCTTCATAACCTTGTAAAAGAGATATAAAAGCACTATACAAAAGATTATAAATTTTGTTAGTAGTGTAATGCATCCCTTTGAACAAAAACATGGTTGTAGGCTCTTTAGAAGAATAGCTCTCATCACTCTTTTTTTCATAAAGATTTTTATCATTCTCACCATTTCCCTTTTCCACTCTTTGCACACACCTCTCATGGGTTTTCTCATAGTTCTACTTTTGTCACCCAATAAATTCTTTTTCTTACATATATGTGCATTCTCTCTCTCTCTCTTTTTATTTCTTTTTCTTTTAGCTCGTCAATAAGTACATCATCATGTATGAGATTTACAATTTGAAAATTGGAACAAACTTCTAATGGTGATGTTTTATCATTATGTAAACTAGTACTATCACCATTCTCTAATACAATCATAGCCTCTTTAGTTTTACAATCATGTTTAAAATCTTGGCTTTTAATACTTGTATCATTATGTAAAGAAGAAGTTTGAATGTCTATTGTTCCTTTAAAAATCAATAATCTCATCATCAATGGTAGCCTTAGAAGCTTGTGTAGGCACTAGAAATAATACTTCATAGGAATTTAGGGCATACCTTTTTCGCAATCTTCTCTTTATCCCTTAACATGTAGCGATAGGATTTCGGCCATAACACTCTCTAGCATATGATAATTGTTCCCACCATAACAAGGCATCATCTTCAAAGCTAACAACAACAATCATTACCTTATTTTCCTTAGAAAAGTTGTGGTATTCAAACATGATCTTTGCTAGCTTTTCACATGCTAAGTACTCTTTAAAACCACCTTTTCCATAGAATTTTTTCATTTTTGGGTTGTAGTTGTTATCGTAAGCTTGACTCAACTAATGGTTCAAATTTGAAAGATTATGCACCAACTATTTCATTTGATCTAACATGCCTTTCATAGAGCATGTAAATTTATCCTTTTTTATCTCTTCCAAACCTATCATTATATAAGAAGAAGCAAGAAAACAAACAGAATCCTCATAACACTCCCTCACGTGTTACACTAAAAAAAAATGACACTCCCCTTATATTTCACGCAATAAGACTTTTTTTGCCTCTTATGATCTCAGTCACTCTTGCCTTTTACCTCTCAAGTTTCTTTTCTTTAAGTTCTTTGATGACTAAGGTTACTTTATGTCAAATTAAGCTTATATCGAACACAAATAAGTAAAAACTAATTCTTAAAACACTTATAAAACAAAGGAATTAAACATAACACAATTAGTTGTTGAAATAAATTTTTAAAGAACTAATCCATTTAAAGATCAAATAGAATTTAAAATTGCAAGATAGTGTTTTGAACTCAAAATTGATGGAAAATCAAGGCTAGGCTGAATGCAAATCAAAGAATTGAAATTGGCCTCTTTTGGTGCAAAACAAGCTCTTATGCAATTTCCAGCTTCCTTTATTTCTTTCTTTACTTTTTTATTCTTCTTTTTCTTTTTTGACCTTTTTTTAATCTTTTTTGTATGTTCTTTTTTTGAGTTTTTTTTTACCTTGGAAGCTTAAAATATAATTGAAATTGAAAGAATTACAAAGAACAACTCAAAAACTATGCTAAAATCAAGTAGAAGCTTAATGGAGTAAGATTAAGAGCAAATTCATAATTTCACCTTTTCCTTGAATTTGAATGATATGGTTCAGCCCTAGACACTTAAAAAACACTAGAAAAGTAATTAGACACAAAAATAAATGAATTGAAATGAGAAACAATGAAGATATTGCAAGAAACAAGCTAAAAATCAAATTTCCTTAATTTAAGGAAATTTTGGCAAACTTTCTAATTTCAAGGAATTACTTGAAGGGCAAGGTTCTAATCTGCAATTAAACACCCAATAAGTGTTAATCCACAAAGAAAAAGAATTTGAATTGAAAGAAACAAAGAAATCCAACTAGAACAAGGAAACAAACTTATTTTGCAAAGTTCCTTAATTTAATGAAATTTTGCAAAAGTATGTGACTTTTTTTTGGAATTTTATAATGAAATTTGATATGGGATGATAAATCAAGCAAATATAATTATTGAAAGTGAAAACAAATAGATTGGAACATATTTGGACAAGTAGAACTAAATTGGTGCTATAATTGCTCAAATCACAATTTTCCTTATTTTAAGGAAATTTTGAAAAGCAATATATTCCAATTAGATTCTAATGTTGCAATAATGTTTTTAGATCATAAAACACACAAATATGTTGATGGAAATCAAAGAAAAATAGAATGTAACACAATGAACAAGATGAAACAGAATTGACAATGATAGAGTGCTAATTCGCAATTTAGGAGTTTTTTTTTTTTTTTTTGTGATTTTCTTGATACAAACTAACCATGATGGAATTCTAACACAAAAGAATGATTAAGTAAGATAAGACAAATGAATTTGATGGAAGAAAAATAAAAAAAATATAATGGAATAAGAATTAACTAAATTTTAGTCCAATGGAAGAAATATGACCCAAATTGATGCAAGAACACAAAAAACACAAAAAGTAATGAATTTAAAGGATAACTTACTTGATTTTGAAGCCCTTGCTCTGATACTAAATGATTTTGAAGTCCTAAAACTATTCAATAATTGAGCAATAAGATTTGATCTTCAAATTCCAACTAGACCCCTTAGAAAACCTATCTCTAGCAACCTAAATTATAGCCATTTAAAGTTTTGTTCAATCTTAAATTAACTAAGTAATTTAAGATCTAAATTAAATGAGTTTGTGAAATTGTTAAGCTTACTTAATAATCTCACCAAGTCCTTTCAAGAACTCAAGAAGAGAAATCTCTCTTACAAATACTTATAGCAAAAATAATAATTCATTCAACTTTTTAATCATGGATGAATGAAGGGTTATATATAGCCTTACAAAATAACCTAGCTAATATCATCATAAAAACCTAAAATCTAAGGGTAAATTCAGCCATAAAGAGTTTGGCCACCAAAAAATTATGCTAAACAAAGGTTTCCTAATGAAATAAGGAAGAAAATAATTCATTGTGATTGGTTAAAGAGGTATTTTGCCTTCATAAGGTAATATCTCAAGAAAATATCTTAAAGTTACAAAAAACAATGAAAGACTAATAAAGATAATCCTAAGAAGACAATGACTTCATATTCAGCCAATAGGAAGCAATCTTGAAGAGTTCTTGCAAATCTTGAAAAACTTGAAGAATCTTGAAAATCTTGGAAAGTTCTTATAAAATCTTGAAAGATCTTGGAAAAATCATGGAAATCTTGGATGCCAAATGCCAAATCTTGATTGGTGCACATTTTGATCATGATTTGTCTTAGGACATAAGTTCCCATGTTGTTGGAACATGTTTGTAGTTAAGAGAAGACAACCTTATCCAACATGTTTTGTCTCATATCCTGTCCTAACATGAAAATTTGAACTTTTTACCAACTTGTTGGGCATGTCAGCAGGGCCCATAAAAAGTATTTGGAACTGAAATTAAATCCAAATGGGCTTTATTTTGGTAAAATGTCCATCTACTAAAATGTCCAATCTCCAGCTTTAGGCTTTGACTTTATCCATGAACCCAATAGGCCTATTAGACTCATTCACATCATTTTTTATGGTCATTATTTAGTAATCACAAAGTGTGGTCTCTAAGTAATTGTTATGTAAGGTGGCACCAATTTTAGTGATCTTTTCATAGCGGTTACTAATTTAGTTACCATTTTTTTTATCTTAAAGTGGTAGCTAAATTACCCACCTTTTTCTCACTCCTTTTTTTAATGATCACTTTAAGACCACATTATGTGGTAGCTATATGATATGTCAATTTGTAATAATAATATGGTAACTAATTTTATTTTTACTATACTAAACTTCGAATGGTGGCAGATTGGTTGCTAAGTGAAGGTTAAATGGTGATCACATATATTTGGTAGTTAAATATAGACTCTAAATTATCATTTTTTATAGTAAATGGCAGCATCAAAGTTATATGATATAGTACTTTATAAGCTTCTTCTGCAATCATCTCCATCTATTTACCACCTGTTGCAACATAAACACTGATCTTCATAAAATTTCATAAACCATTATAGAATGTATGAGGAATGAACCAATTTGGCAACCCATGGTTTTAGGCATCAACATTACAGGTCCTTGTATATTCCCATGCTTCATATAAGGATTCATCATCTTTTTTATGAAAGATAGTTATCTCATTATAAAGCTTTGTTGCCTTTTGAGGTGAGAAGTAGTTATTCAAGAAAGCTTGAGATGATTAATCCTATGTTACAATGGAGTTTAGGGCCAAACTATTTAGCGAAAGCTTGGGTCTACCTCGTAATGAGAATTGGAAAAGGCATAGCCTTACTCCATTATCTAAGGCTCCATTAATCTTAAATGTTTCATGAAGGTAAAGGTTATCAAATAAGTGTAGGATCCTCTCCATCAAGACCTCCAAGTTGTGAGTTAATTACCATTTAAATTATGGCAGGATTGATCTTAAAATTATTCAATGTAACATTTGGTCTAGCAATGTTTCATTGATTGGTCATATTTAGTGTAAAAAAATGCATTAAGTTCTATGATTATCATCATCATCATCATCATCGTCATCATTATCATTATCATTATCATTCTCTCTAGCCATATCTATATTTCAAGTTTTTCTATTCCTATTGAGTGAAGTTCTAAATGTTCTCTCTATTTCTAAATCGTATGAAAGGAGTTTGTGGCTATGAGTCATTCACATAAACCAAAAACACTTAAAAGTACAAAGGATATAAGAGAAATAAGTAAATGAAATGAAAAAAGAAATATAAAGAAAAAGGAAATCTCTAGATTAATCATTTGTTATTCCTAAACAATATTGATAATGAAGCTAGTTTCCAACAACAATAACAAAACTTGATTGGTGCTCACACAAATACACGTGTAAGTTATAGTATAAAGAAGGGTTATTGAATCCATAAGGACTAGGTTATCAAGTACTATTAGTTTAACTACTATAATTATCTAAAACAAGTTATGATAATGGTGAAGAGTTAATCTAAAAATCAAATAACTTAAAATAGTAAATAAATTGTTATGATAATCATAAAAAAGACTTAAGTATGAGTTATCCCTTACAATGGATGTAAATCAATTAATAGGCTTTATGTTTATTTTATGAATGGATGAAATTAAGGAAGGATATCATAAATATTCCTAAACCTTTTCTCAAAGTGATTAAGATGATGCTAACATGAAACAAGATCTATTCCTATTACAAGTTTACATATTAACATATCAAGCTTTATGATAAATCTTGAATCCCTTTAATCATGCTTCTATCTTTATACTACAATAAACTAGGTTCAATGGTTAAGGATCTAATGTTAGACTTTATCTCTCATTATTTCATTTAACATTTAAAATCATACAAATAGTGGCCAAATATTCATAAGAATTAAGCACATAACTATTAAATCAAATCAAGTTCATTCATGCACAAAAATAGAGTCAAACAAAAATCATACTATTGTAAATTCCAACTCAATCCCAATAAAAGAGTTTAGCCTCTAATCATATTAGAAATCAATAATAGATAAAACGTATGAAAGGATTCCATACAACTCATAATAAAAATAAGAAAGATAATATAAGATTTATGTCACTCGATTCTTTAATCCTTTATTGTTGAAATTTGAATCCTTGTGTTTCTACCTTTAAAAAATGATTAAAGTGTTATTTTTGCTTCTAAAAGATGCCCAACTGTGAGCACCTTGGGTTTTGCTCGAACTAGCGATATGTTGTTTGCGACTTCATTCTTTTATCGATAAGTGAATGATTAAAAGGATGAGGGTCTTTACATTATTAATAACCACAAATTATTGCATGAGTTTGGATCAATAGGGTATTTTTTAGGTGTTGCGCTAGTTTAAAGCCTTAAGTCCAAATTATGGTAATCGAAGGACTAAGTTAGGATAATACATTGGTACCATCCCTCGAAATGTGAAGTCACCACCTAACTTTGGTTGAGATAAGAATCCAGGGAATGCAAAATCTAAACCTAATTTAAGTTAATTTAGAAGGGCCATTTCATCTTCACTCCATTAGAGATTTCAAAAATTAGGTACGACTTAAGAAAGAGGTTAGGCATGCCCAAGCTGCCTGAATATTAGGATTAGGTCTTAAGGTATCTTTGGCTTACTGTTAATATTTTAGTCGAGTTATTGATTAGTCTAACTAATGGTCTTAAATATGCCTCTAATGTAATCAAACCAATCAAATCATTCCATCAATCTAAAGGGGAGTGAGGTCATGCATCGTGGTATAGGGATCATCACACATATCCATACAACATATACATAACACAAAAGGAGTGAGGGATCATGTGACATGGCATAAGGGTCATAATCACACAACACAATCATCCATAGTCATATTGGATGATGATTAAGGCCAAATTCATGGTCTAACCCAAGTAAGAACACCTACATCCAAAGAAAGAGAATAAGTTAGTAAGTGAAAGGAACATAAAGCAAACCAAATGAACTTAAAGGACAAAGAAGGAACATAACACGTATTACATTTTTTCTCATGCAAAGGTGCCTAAACATGAATCTAAGTCTATAATGAACATAATCCCACATCACAAATCAGCAAGCAAAATAAGATCAAAATACATGAACCATGAGCATCAAAGGAGATAAACATGTAATGCAAGGCACTTGGAGGATGTTGAATGGCCTATGGTAAAAACTCATTATGAAAGAGATCCTAGGGTTGATAAACCCTCCCTCTCATGGCTCATAAAAAGCTAGGCATCTATAAGCCCTAATACCTACCAAAGAGGTTAAAATGCAAATCAAAATGGGGAATTGTATGGCTAAAGAACTATTCACATGCTCAAAAACATGAACATAAATATAAGAAGAGCTCTTAGGATCCTTAGAACCGTAAGTTCCTCACTTGGTCACAATCTTAAAGTGTTTAAAATAGAACTAAAATCATCATTAAACCAAGATGTAACAATACAAACATTAGCATGAGGTAAAACATGAAAACCATTTCAAATCCTATCAAAACTCCATTTTTTTGAAGTGAATAGGAGTCCTAGGCCATTAGTCCTCATCCTATTCTGCCATTAGAGACACAAAAGACCATAAAAAGTCACATTGAAATGAAGAAATCTGAGAAGCAAAAAGGAAAATTTTATAAAATTGATGTAGGAAAATAATGTTGTACAATCCATTAATAGGGTTATATAGCTTAGTTCTTATGTTGCACATATTATATTCAAGTTTGTACAACCTTAAGTTCCTAGGTTTCTGAAAAACAAAAAGGAAAGAAGAAGGAAAAAAAAGGGATTAGGGGGTTTCCTGGATGCCCTTAAGTGTTTTTTTCCATCATAGGCTCATTAGATGTCTAATATCCTTTAAAAATGCTTAGGAAATAGACCAAAATATAAAGATTAAGCCCTGTTCTACCTTCAAATGAATTAATATTTAGGGTTTTTGTGTTAGTATGATTTGTGGGGAATATTAGGCAAAATTTTATTAGGGTTTTCAAGCCTCCCTTTCATCTTCAAATGAGGGGGTATTTATAGGTGATAGATGAGTGCATAAAATTAAAAATGATTCAGGTTATAAAATGTCTATATCTAATCACAAAAAGGGAGATGGATTTCCTAAAATTAATGTTTGCATGTAGCTGCATAGTAAAAAATGGGTTATACATCCATCCCAGGGCTATATAGCCCTAGGGTTTAAAGGGACATAAGTTCTAGAAGGTTTTGGGGTTAGGATTTAAAGCAGGGTTGAATAGCCCTATATGTGGGTTGCACGACCCTAATTACTAAGTTGTACAACCCTGCTCAATGGGTTATATAACCCATTTACTCAAGTTGATAGATTAGCCTTTAGTTGTGGGTTGGCTTTAAGCTTTGGTCTAAGGCTTAGTTTGAGCTTCTCCAAGGATTTCTAAGGCCTTCATCTTTTCCTTTGGTAATTCCTCATACATTTTGAAAGTGTATTCAGTGATTTTCATCATCCAACCTTGCATCTAAAGGTCTAACATATGATGCTTACAATTGCCCCTATTTTCTAGGGTTTAGAAAAAAAACATTTAAGAAATGGTTGTTTGAATAAGTCTCAACAATGTAATGTGAGGAATGTAAACATCAGTAAGGGTACCAAAGGATACAGGCATTTAATAACTCCTTAAGCATGTACTAAAGCTTATTCTATTTGCTCTCTAACAAGTAGTAGTACGTTTGGTGTAGTTTTAACAATTTTCTAGCAAGTGTTAATAAGGTTCTAGCAGCTTTCTAATAGGTATCAGGTGTTTTATATTGTCAACAGCTTTTGAGTAGGTTCGAAAGTAGTAATGACAACTTTTTATCATATACCTAGGTTTGGTGTCATCCTCAGTAGCCCTATTGAAGAGGTTCTGACAACTTTCTAGCGATTATTAGGTGTTTGTTGTTTGGTATTTAGCTTTTTGCAAACAATAGTGTCCTTAAATCTTCCCTCTGTAGTTGTTTAAGTCCTTTTGGCTGATAATTCTATCTAGGTGGTTCTTATGTCATTTGGGCCTTCCTTGTGCTTTTAAGGATACATTAATGTCTTTGTAGCCCTTTTCTTTGTCTTTGGTTTTTTTTTTTTTATCTCAAGGTAATGAGCCTGGGCTCAAATGCTATAAGAGGTGTTTCCTTAGGTTCTGACATTTTTGGGATTAAGAAATTTTCTTTGACAATATGTATAAGGCCTAAAAAAGGTCAAGTTTATCATTAAAGGGAATTTTAGTAATTTAATTTGATTCAGGGAGCTTAGATCGTCTTAAAGGCACTGACGATACTTTGATAATCTAATTCAATGTTCTAGTCACTAAAGTATCCAAGGGTAATTTGGTGATTTACTCAATATTCTAGGCATAGGGAATATCTGAGGACAATCTGACAATTTGGCTGATAATTTAAAGCTTTAATTTGTCCTTTGTAGGCCTTAATGTGGGCAAGGGTTATTTTAGTCATGGCATGGATTACTGAATTATCAATTTGGGCTTTTCTTATGGAGTTAAGGGCATTTGGTAAATTGGCTATTTCAAGGCTCTTTAAGATGTAGGGATATTTTAGTAAATTGGCTATTTTGAAATTTGGGTAAGGCCTTCCTAATAAATTGAAAAGAATTAGGCTTAAGCAACACATTTGGGCTTGGATGGTTAAAAGGAATTAGGGCTTGAAAAGCTAAAGGGAGAGTTAGGCTCACAAGGCCCAACTTGGGCCTTCCTATCTCAAAGGGGTTTTACAACCCGAAAGATGGTTGTACAGATATATGTTCTTTGCAAATTAGCTAGGACTATACAGACCTCATCTACTATATATACCCCATGGAAAGCCACCCTCCTCATTTGCATTGCTCAGTCTCTCTCTCTCTCTCTTAAAGTTTTAGACTTAGCACATATGTTCCCTTAGTTTTTCAAGAGTTTATCATGGTTGAACATCATGATAATGAGATGTTTGATGTCCAGGTAGAGTTCCCCGATAAGGACATTATGACCCTGGACATTCTGGAGTAGTTGTGGTCCAAATGGGGGCTCAAGTAAGTGAGCCTTTAATGGGTGCGACCATGAAGATGATCCTACTTGGCTCTCCCTAGCTAGCGACACACTGACGATCTTCAATCTATACTGTTACCTTGCAAAAGTTGCATCTAGAGTGGCAGGCATTCTTTCCCTTTTATTTTATTTTATTTTGTTTATTTCCTACCTTTCATGCTATTATAGATTTTAAGTATTGCCCTGAAATTTCTTCTTTTACTTGTGAACATTAGGTTAGCTCATAAAATATTTATAAACTGGTTTTAAGACACTCACCCTTTATTTTTAGCTAAATTTTATTTTTTTCGATTAGTTTGGTTGATTACCTTAATTCACTCGCACTTGTGCATTATTTTGTGACCTACACAAAAAAATTGAAATTAATTAATGAAATAGCTTTTAAGAAATTAGGGTACTTACCTGAGATAAATTAATAAAATTATAAATGATTTATTCATTTATCTGTCCTGTTGACTTGCTAATCTTGTGATACTTTGTTTGTGGATGCTGAATTAGATCTAGTTTTTTTTTTTACAAAATTACTCTCGTGATTTTTCTCTACATTTTGGAATAAACCCTAGCGACTAAGACTTATTACTTTTCTGCCCCTAAATTTGGACTTCCTTGATTTCTTCATCCTTGACTCAATAAACGTGTATTTTTTTACATTTTTCCTCCTTCTTTAAAGGATTGTTGCCTTCCAAAAGGGAGGAAAGGCTATAGGCCCTACTAAGTCAGGGCTTCGAACATTGCACCTAGGTCGTGGCCCAAAAAGGGATTGTGGTATGGACTTACTTGCATATGGTACTAGAGGAGGCCCCGAAGTTCGATTCAGCGATGACACACGCCTTCTCTAATGGTGGATGGACACAACCCATACCTTCCACCTGCCTCTGATAGGAAAGCTGACAATCACGCTTGTGGAATTTGCCTTTCTAACCAGGTTGTGCTTCACGAGCATTCCTTTGCTCATAGACTCTAGCATGTACGAGTTTTTTCTTCAGAGCGACTATCTGTTAAGAGTCCTTAATTGTGTTCCCCACCTTTAGAGGAGCAAGACTATGTCAAGGTCCAACATACGAGCTGATGCACCATAGGTCAACGATGACAATCATAATGAGGTGATCGACCAGTATGCCTGATGCATCCTTCTATATGCTCCATCAAGGGTTAGTATTCTTAAATACTTCTGATGCAGTTTAGCTTTGCCTGGTGCTTGTGTTAGAGGAATTAGGTCTTCTTCACCATTTTGACTAGGGGTCTACAACACTAGCGTATCTATGCCAATACCTTGATCGGTGTTCCTATGGCAAGGGATATATGTGTGGTGCTTAAAGGGTGCTTATTATCAATATCTCTTAACCACCCCTTATTATGTTTTGGTCTCATTTTGTTATTTTGGGATTTATGCCACTTTTGTTGACAAGAATGGGGCGTCGAGCTAGGCCCGCTACAAAGGATTGATCCTGAGCCCGAGGAGGAGGGTGGCTACCAATATTTCTCACGATGGAATGATGTAGCCTACCTAGAGTCCTTTGTTATTGATAGACACGCTTGCCAAAACACAATCACTCTTAACTAGGTACTTCCTCCTACATAGATAATGTTGTGTAAGTCATAATTATTTATTTATTATTATTTGGTCTTATACTTATAAAGGCCATTTATCTTTAATGCAATTACGCCTTGACTAGAGGGGTCCTTTAGAGATGTGGCCATTGGAGGTGGCAAAGGTAAAGGCCATCTCCTATGGTCATCAACTGATGGTGGGCCCTTCATTTAGGAGTGGTACTTAGGTGAGTGTGTCTTTTACTGGCAAGAGGGCTTAGATATGCAACCTGTCTCGTAGATTTTTCCCACGAGCCTATTCTAGGTGAGGGATCTAAAAGGTACGGAGCTTATTGCGGCATTTCACTTCTTGCCAAATGATTAGTTGTCCTTCGATAGAGCCCCCTATAGGTCTTGGATGATTGAAGCATTTACTAGGAGTCTTTCCATGTTAGAGGCGATTATTCGGGCATTTCCCTGACATGTAATTGATGATTGGATCATCCTCTAGCATGGGGGTTGGGTACAATAACATAAGTAACTCGGAGGCCTACCGTTTTTGCTCCTACATGTTGACATTACTACTATCTAGGGCCACAAATGGGTCCTGTGGATCGACTTCAGGGAGTGTAGAGCCCGTAGTACAATACGATCTAGTTTATACGACTTCATTGATGGGATCTATGATGTTGTTGTAGATCACTTGATTTGTATGCATGTTCAAGCCAGCTGAGACTACCCATGTGAGTACTCTTTTTTTACTTCCTTATACCTTAGTTATGATGTAAGCTTTATCATTAAGAACACTTATTTTTTTCCTTTTCACAAATTCTTTGTGTCCAAGCTAAGGCTATGGTTAGTTTGATTATCACCTTAAAGAGGGTCATGACACAACAGATGCACTCTTTGCAGGTTAGAAAGAAAAATACACATGACAAAAACAAAAGCAATGCATGCATGCATGTTCATGGTTTGTCTTATGTGTTTTGTGTCTTATTTATCCTAACCCTCATGTTTCCTATAGGAGATGATCCAGTGCTTAAATTGTGAGATCAAAGACAAGGATCATTGCCTAGTAGAGGCGAAGGTAGATATTGGGACCCTGGTTCAAGTAGCTACAGAGCATGGATATGTGGCGATAGATGATGAGGCCGAGGACTCTGAAATGACTCCTTCTAGAGGTGGAGATAACTGAGCCCTAGAGAGTCCTCTCCCTTATTAGCTTTTAAGACATTTTTTTTTCTCTTTTTCTATATTTTAATTGATATCTTGTATAGTGGTATAGTTTCATAGGGTAATTTGAAACCCTTAATTTTAGATGCTTACTTAGGTTCTGGGACATTTTTGGATATACCAAGGTGACATTGCCATTATTTTTGTCAAACTTTGAAATTTTTTTATAAAATAAAAAATTAATGATTCTGGCTTTCGATTATGCATTTTGAGTATTTGTTGAACCATTAGTCCGTACTTATTTATACATGTGCTTTCTAAGGTAGGTAAAATTGATGTTTATGTCTAAGGTGTGAACGAAAGGCTACTAAAAATTTTCTAGGAGCTAGGGGAACGTATAACCCAAGATGAGGTTTATAATACTCATTTGATAATTGTACAAACCTGTTGAGCTATTTACAACTGTAAAGCATTAACCATCCATGTCTTCTTCTATAAATACCCATCATAAATCTATTTTTTACAACTACCATTTCTAGCTTCCAAACCATGTCAAGAACATTTTTGAAATCTCTTCCACCTTAAATCTAGCCTACTCTATCATGGGTGGATCTTTTAGCTCTTCACTATCTCTCATCTGTCTATTTTAACACATATCTCTTATAGGCAACATGTGATTTATGGGATTCCACTACCCACACCTTTCAATTTAGGGATACAAAGATTTGCCTATTGTTAAAGGAGTTTGGTGTTATTTTTTACTATCATGTCACCACTGTACACTAAATTGCATTGCCTTGATTAGATTACCCATATTTTCAAAAGATGGTAAAGTTTTTTAACATGTGATACAAGGAGGTAGCCCGATACATGTTGGGTGAGGAGAAAATTCTTATGGCTCTTTTTCTCAATGTCTTCCCTTTTCAGGGGCTATGCTTGGGTGTCTTAAGCCTGTATTGTGGCAACATTTATGATGGACAAGTATTTACTATAGAGGGAGGATGAGGAGATCGATTTATAGATTTTACCATTATTAGAGGGAGCTGAATTAGGAAGGGCTTACTGCCTACGATCTTTGATGAAATCATTATAGGTTTGGATAGAATAACTCTTGGTATCAGCGATTCTTTTATAGGAAGCCTGTTGCTGCTTCAAGTAAGAATTCCTCTTGCATTTTTATTATTTCATTATTATTTTTCCTTTTATTCATGCCCTAACTTTTTCCTGGACCACCCTTACTGGTTTTCAATCCAATAAGTTGTTCATGTTTTCTTAAGCCACCCTTTTAAGTTTTCAACCTAACAAATGTATTCTTTTTTTTTTTGTTATTTCTTTTCTTTTTCTTTTTTTTCTTTTTTTTTCTTTTCTATTTTTAGATATGGCTGTAAGAGATGTTAGGACTATTGGTTGTCCTAACTATGGATGTGAGACTTTGCTACCCATAACACCATTCAAATCGTCGCTTGTCGAGGCCAATTGCTACTAGGGTTGAATGGATGTCTCACATTACTATCATCGACATATGTTGGAGCTACCAATGGTGGAATCTATCGCATGTTACGTTAAGGACTTATGAGGATTGTGTCATTCTTCCTGCCTTATCTTCAGGCACCTTCTATTATTCGACTCATGTACACTTCCAGTGCAGTGCTTCACAGTTTGAGGCTCAGTTCCTTCCTTCATTTGTAGAATGTCTCTTGTCCTAGTGCTTCTTGGATAGGGTTGAGGCTACATGGACCACCCACTACATCTATGACTTTTATAGCAGTAGAGACCCTCAACCTGATGATGACACAATTTGTATGGCATGGTAGCATGACCTTTTAAGGCTATAGGCATTGCATTAATGAATAGCAAATAATGATCTTTCATTGAAAAAAACTACTTTATATTTACTTTTAGTTCAAGAACATGTATACTAATTTGCTTTAATTATGCAAATGTAATTTCATTCGATATTATGCTTAACATGAATCATTTACATCATGCACATTACATGTTAATTAAGTGCATGACCTTTGTTTTTTAAATTGGCACATTAGATCATCTAATTATCTTACTCAGTGGCTCTGTCTTACTAATCCTGTGCTCATTCATCATTGTTTTCTCTATCATCACCCAGTTGTCTTGTCAATGCTCTCCTAATAGTCGGTCACCCTCTTTTGACTTTTACTTAAGTATATTTATATTTTCATGTTCTAACTTTTGCCTAAGCCACCCTTTTGGATTTTCAACTTAGCAAGCTTACACATTTTATTTTTTTCTTTTTTCTTTTTATTTTTATGTATGCCCTAACTTTTTCCTAAGCAGCCCTTTCGAGTTGTTGACTTAGTGGGCTAATTTCAGTTTTCTCATACCTCATATGAAGTACTTTTTTAGCCTATCGTGCTTCACTAACTCGGTGAATTCATTCCCACCCATATCTGCTAGTTTTACCTTGCCAATTGAGTATATTTATATGACCACGTAGGGGCTTCCCAATTTGGTCTGAACTTTCCTTGAGGATCCTAAGTATATGGTCAGACTACCTTCAACACCAGATCAATAACCTTTATTATACTTGGCTTAATCTTCTTATTAAATGTGCAGGTCATCCTAGCCTGATACAATTGAATATGATATAGGGCCTTCAATCTCTTCTCATTTAGCAAAACAATTGTTCACATTTACATCTCGTCCATTGATGGTTTTAATACTGGCGAGTTAGTCAAGTATTCCTTTATCTTTTTGAAGGCTTTTTAGCATTATTCATTCCACTTCACTAGTTGATCTTTCCTCAATAGTTTGAATATCGGTTCACAAATAGTAGTGAGTCTAACTATGAAGCGGCTAACATATTGTACATGACCCAGGAAACCTTAGACCTTTTTCTTTGTCATGTGTGTAGGCATTTATTGAACAACCTTTACCTCATTCGAATCCACTTCAATGCCTCTTTCACTGATCACATGTCCTAGTAGCTTACCAGAGGTGGCTCTGAACATACTTGTTTCTATTCAATCTCAAGTTGTACACATTAACTCTCTTCAAAAACTTTTCCAAAGCTTTAAAGTACCCTTCTGTTGTTTCTACCTTCATTGTCATGTCATCTACATACACCTCCACTTCCTTATGGATTAAGTCATACAATAGGGCAATTGCCATTTGTTGGTATGTCACTCCCGCATTCTTTAATCAAAATAGCATCACCTTATAGCAATACTATCAACCAGCATGTTTATGTGTGGCAAAGGAAAGTTGCCCTTTGGTCATGCTTTGTTCATATCCCTATTGTTAACACATATCCTCATTCTCCCGTCCTTCTTCAGTACTGGTATTATGTTCACTAACCATTATGTCTAATCTACAATCTTAAAGACCTTGGCATCCAATTGCTTTGCTACTTCTTCCTTGGGTAATTGAGCCCACTCAGGCCTCATCCTTCTAAGGTTCTATTTCATCAATTGTATGTGAGTAGGCTAGGATTTTATGTTCTACAATTCATTTGTCAAACCCTACCATATCTTTGTATGTCTAAGAAAAAAATGCTCCCATACTTCTTGAGCAGGTATTCAAACTTCCTTGGCTTCTCTAGTGTGACATCAATGGTAATGAGAAAAATTTTTTTGTTTTCCTATGTGCCAAGATTAAAATGATGTGGCATGCATAAAATTAATGTTAAATATACTCATGAAATGATGTATGCTATGGATACTACCATTATGAAACACATCACCTAAGTAAGCAAACTCATCATTCATTACCTTAAACTTAGAAAGGAATACTCCATCATACTCAAATAGGCTAGAAATAAGAACATCAATAGTAACAAGAAAGTCAGCTTCATCTGCCCAAGTCTTTTCTTCTTCTTTACCTATTATGCCATCAATCAGAACCCCAAGATTTATATTCTACATAAAATTTGCCTCTTTCCCATTTTTTCTACCAACAATAGCCTTGATAACTCCCTTAAAGCTTTGCTTCATTTGATCATCCTTTAGCTTAATTTTTAAAAAATATGCATAAAGTGTTGTACCACCTACCATAGTAGCCTTAGTCTTGGTTATATGGCCCTGCATTTCCCCATCATTTACTTCTTCAATAGAGTTTAGAATCATGCTCTCGATATCCTTCAATTTTATCCCTATATAAATAGCCTCAATGAACTTAAACGGCTTGGTATATTCTCATTCTAAATCCATGAAGTGTGCATTTTGCTTTATCAAATCAGATTCCTTCTTTATATGATCTTATGAAGTTGCACAAAAATTTTGATCCAACATATATTGCTTCCTCTATTTATTAGTGATCCTCTTCTTGTCATTTCAGGGCTATGTATACTGAGGACTATACATAACCACAAGCTGGCTTGATTCTCAAACATCTTTTGTCCTTGCAATTTGTTTGCCTGTCTTCTTTCTTTTCCTCCTCTCCTGATGAGTCTTAATAATTTTGATATCCCAATTCACCAATGTCCATTTGGAAAAAGGCCTTCTCAAGTTCATCTATGTCACCAACCAATGACTTCTCATTTTCAATAGCCCCTTGTTTGACTTCTCTGGTGACTTTTGTTTCTTTCACAAAGAAATTTGATGGTGGTCTGTATAAGTCCCTTACTTTTAACTCTAACCTTTTACCATGATGCGTTAGTCCTTTCCTCATAGTCTAAGTGGGAATCTCTAAAAGCTCTGATATGCTAGTAGAATTCTTCTCTAACAATTATCCTGATAGAAAGTTCATGTTCTTCATAATCCCCATCACCTTATGATCAACCTATTTATTAGTAACTCCAGCATCTTGAAACCCTTAGAAACACGAAATAACCATATGTAAAGCTAATACAATTTCCCCAAACCTTAACACAGATGGTCATAATCTCCCATTTGTAAGGAATCTTGACTTTTTGATGGATAGTAGAAGGCACACCAGCTAGTAGGTGGTATTAGGTCTTCCTAATAATAGCGAAAAGGTGATTAGGATATCTAAGACTATAAGTTCCACGATTGTCTCCACTATGCCCATCTTGACTAGGATTTTGAACACACCCAAAGTTAGCCTCCAACTATCATCATAAGCTCGTATGACATTATCAAAAGTATCTAATCTGTTTTAGATGGTCCAAACTTATGTAATAATTTCAAATGACATATGTTAATTTCCAGACCCATCATCGACCATCACACATGGCGTGTGTCTTCCATTCATCTCAACTAAAATGATTAAGGCTAGATTGTGATCCCTTCCTTTTAGTGGCAGATCCTCATATGAGAAAGTGATTTTACCCTTATGAGTTACCAATATGACAACATCCTTTAGAGTAGCTTCCTTCAAGATAATCAAACTTGACAAAGGCTCAACCATAGCCTTCTTATGTTATTGAGAGGTAATAAGAAATTCTCACTGATATAGGCTAGCATATTCTTCAACTGCTTCACAAAAGGATTGTCATCCTTTTTCTCTTTCACAATGTGTCCATCTGTCTTCTTCTCAACCATTGGTTCTTTGGGAGCTTCTTTGTCAAGATAGTATTTTTTACTGTGGGTCATATGGCTTACCTATTTCATTTCTTCCTCTTCATCACTTTCCTCTTGCAACTGAATCATTCATTTCTTGCAAACTTCTTTTGTCTCCTCATATGGGCTTTTCAATGCATTAATAGTGAAAACAACCACATCCTCCTTTGAGACCTTCTTAATAGTAGCAATAACAACTTCTTTAGGAATTCCAAAATCTATCATGAATGTTCCCTAATTTAAAGAGGAACATTATGATGTTTAACAAATGATTCCTATGGATGTTAGGCCTTTTAGAATTTGGCAGAACAATCATTGTTATTGATGAGATCTTGAATCTCATGTCTCAATATATAGCAGTCGATGTTGTGAATTGCTCCTTAATGAAAAGTGCAATAGGCATTGGCATCATACCTCTATGACAGTGGATTGGGAGGTGGTCTCAGTGCTAGAGGTTTCAACAATCCCTTCTTATACGATCTCTCAAATGCCTTAGATAGAGGCATCACCAAATTAATGAACTATCTTGGCATCCTTACAATGTTGACATTAGCCATCATATTCCCTTAAACATAAGCCTGAAATGGAATGCTTTTTCTTCCCCCATATTGTTTTCTCAACTCAAATTCCAATTCCTTATCATACAAACCTATTTCTTGAAGGTCCTCACAGTTCCTAACCAACATTCCTTAATTTTGGTGCCAATACTAAATAGAGCCCCGCTTAATAATCATCAGATTTATTCTCACTCTATAGGCCTTATGGTCTCGTTCAAAGCCATCTTCTTCCACCTCTAATGCAGCCATTAAAGCTTTCATTAATTTTCTGCTTCAAATACTCTAAGTCTTGCAATGTGACCTTTGGATTCGAATTACAAGCATAGTACCTTTCAAAAGCATTGTCAATTTCTTCCAGTCTCCCCTAATGTTCTTTAACTAGTTAAAGTACCATGTCTTAGCAGACCCTTCCAATGATAATTCAATAACATGAAATCCTTTGGAACTCAAATGCCTTCATGACCAGCACATATGAGCGAACATGGTTTTTTACATCTAGTGTTCCTATGAACTTCAAGAGTTCAGGCACACAAAAATTAGCTAAAAGCCTCTCATATTTGTAAGCAAGCAATTCCTCAATGTCTATTCCCTTCTATAAAACTTTAACATCCAGAGCCTTATTTACTTTCTCCAACTATTTGGCAAAGTCATTAAACCAAGTGCTCTCATTCTCACTTTCCACAAGTTTATCCGAAATAGTAGTGGTATTACCCACTTTTCTGACAAGCTTGCTCTTATGATACTTTTTCATCTAAAATAGATAGTCATCAATCTCCATAGGTTAGAATACCTCTATTGGTGCTTTCTCTTTATCAATTCTATTAGCAGAGGTCTTTCATTTTTTCAGAATATTATTGACCCATTTATTCACCTCTTTAACAATTCTCTCCTCTATCTTACGATTAAAGTTGGCCATCATCTTTTCTAGGACCTCGGGCGATATGGTTGGTTCCATGATTAGGTCAATTTTTTAGCTCAAACTCGGTGTCTTACTTTTCCTAGCAAGTCGGTTGCCCTTTCTCTTCCATGAGGGTTTAGATAAAGCTATGATTATTGCAAGACAAGGATTATTAGTATGATGGATGAATAGATAATCGATGTATGTATGCATGATATGAACATATCACTTTGCATAGGATTCTTCTAACCTTATTCCTCTCAGACACGAGATCTAGTGACTCTTTCCTAGTTAGAGTCTCATTCTTATACCATCGTAGGGCAAATAATCTGCAGGGTCACCTTAAATAGAGAAGGGTCAAAATCTCAAAAGAACGTATACACAAAGGTATTCAAAGAAAAAAAAAGCTTTTACATCATTTGAAATAATATGTATACCAAAGGAGAGATATATCCCTTTAAGGAGAAAGGGATACACATAGAAAGTATTTATATAGCGAGGAAGGGGGAATATATATATAAGTACTTACATATGAGGGATAATTATATCAAGTTGGGTAGGGTAACATTTATGGTTACATTAAGGATACCTAAGCATGTTCTTTGAGGACTTTCATTCTTCTTTGAAGAAAAAATATAAACAAGTGGGGTGTCCTATTCTAAGATACTAATAGTTCTTATAGATGCCTAATGGTTGAGAGGGTTGTTATAGTTCATGGCTTTCATAAGCTTAAAGGGTAGTTGTCGTGATCCCTAATTCAATATACTCAAAGGTATTAGGCTGATGAGTGATAAATCCTCTTTGTAATCTTTTAAGCCCAAATTGAGCTTAAGTCTCAAGTTTGGAGAACCAACATTTTATCTAAGGGCAACCAAGTGCTCGTAGGGAAGTTTGAAGGCCACATGGATGCAATGCACTTACTTAATATCATGTTTAAAATATTAAAAGTGAACCAAAGATTCAACGTGAAGTCAATTTCAAGCCCCAATGGAGTTGTCATTGTGAGCACCTTAGTTTTCACTCAAACTAGTGGAATATTACTAACGACTCCATCCTTTTATCGATCAATGAGGGATGGAGAGGATGAAGGTCTTTACATTAGTAATAACCCTAAAATATGGCATGGGCTCAGATAAATAGGGGATCCTTTAGCCCTTACATAAGTTCAAAGCCCTAAGACTAAATTGTGGCCATCAGAGGACCAAGTGGGGATAACACATTAGTACCATTGCTAGAAAAGTGGAGTTGCCACCTGACTTTGGTCGGGATAAGAATCAGAGGAAGGAAAAATCTAAACCTAATCTAAGCAAATTTAAAAAAGGCTTATTTCATTTTCATCCTGTTATAGATTGGGTTTGGAAATTGTGTATGGCTTAGGAAAAAGGTTGAGCACTCCCAAGCCTCTCGGATATTAGGATTCGGCCTTCGGGCATCTTTGATTCACTATTAATATTTTAACTAAATTATTAATTAGTCTGATTAACAGTCCTAAACATGCCTTTAGTGCAATCAAACCAATCAAATCATTCAATCAATTCAAAAAGGAGTGGGGTCATGCATCATGGTATAGGGATCATCGTGCATATCCATACATCTATACATCATATACACAACATAAAAATGGGGAGGATCATGTGACATGGCATAAAGGTCATCATCACACAACACAATCATCCATGGTCATATTGTATGATGATCAAGATCAAGAACAAATTCACAATCTAACCCAAGTAAGAACACCTATATTTAAAGAGGGAGAACAAGTTTGCAAGTGAAAGGAACACAATGCAAACCAATGAACTTAAGGCAAAAAGAACGAACGTAACACATATCACCATCACTTCCATACAAAGGTCCTAAACATGAATCTAAGTCCATAATGAACGTAATCCCATATCACAAATTAACAAGCAAAATAAGATAAAAATACATGAACCATGAGCATCAAAAGACATAAACATGCAATGCAAGGCACTTTAAGGATGTTGAATGGCCTAAGGTAAAAACTCATTACAAAAGAGATCCTAAGGTTAATGAACCCCTCCTCTCATTGCTCTAAAAAAGCTAAGTATCCATAAGTATTACTACTCATCAAACAGGTTAGAATGCAAATCAAAGTGGGGGGATTGTACGACCAATACACTATTCACATGCTCTAAAAATGAGCACAAATGTAAGAAAAGCTCTCAAGATCCTTGTAACTATATGTTCCTCACTTGGTCACTACCTTAAAGTGGTTAAAATAGAATTGAAATCATCATTAAACCAAGATTTAAGAATACAAACATTAGTATGAAGTAAAACATGAAAATCATTTCAAATCCTATCCAAACTCCATTTTTTTGAAATGAATGGGAGTCCTAAGCCATTGGGCCTCATCCTATTTTGCTCTTGGAGTCATAAAAGACCATAAAAATTCATATTGAATTGAAGGAATCTGAGAAGTGAAAAGGAAAATTTTTGCAAAACTGATACAGGAAAATAAGGTTATACAACCCATTATTAGGGTTGTAAAGCCCAGTTCTTAGGCTGTACAAACTACATTCAAGTTTATACAGCCTGAAGCCCTTAGGTTTCTAACAAATAGAAAGGAAAGAAGAAGAAAAAAAGAAATATGGATTAGGGGGTTTCTTGGATGCCCTTAAATGTTCTTTGGCCTTAGAGGCTCACTAGATGTTGAATATCCTCTAAAAATGCTTAGGAAATGGAACAAAGTGTAAAGATTAAGCCTTGTTATACCTTGGAATGAGTTAGAATTTAAGGCTTTTATGCTAAGTATGATTTTAGGGGAAATTTTGGTAGAGTTTTGTTAAGGTTTCTGATCCTCTCATCTTCAAATGAGGGGGTATTTATAGGTGATGGATGAGTGCATAAAACCAAAAATTGTTTGGTTGCAAAATGTCTATATCAAATCATAAAAAGGGAGATGGATCCCCTAGAATTAGGGTTTGCACATGGGCTATACAACCAAAAATGGGTTGTACATCCATCTGTTAGGGTTGTACAACCCTAGAGTTTAAGGGGGACCAATTCTACAAGGTCTGGGGTTAGGGTTTAAAAAAGGACTATACAACCTTGGATGTGGGCTATACAACCCTAATTACTGGCTATATAACCCTATTTAATTGGCTATATAACCCATTTACCTATGCTGGTAGATTGGGCTTTGATCGTGGGTTTGGCTTTTTAGGCTTGGGTCTTAGGCTTGACTTTAGATTTCTCCAAGGTTTCCCAAGCCCTTTATCTCTTCCTTTGACGTACACCATCTCCATATACTTCTTCTTAAAGAGTTGGTCCACCACATAGTCCCATGATGTCGCCATCATTGCAAAAGCTAGGAACTCCACCCAATCATACATCATCATCTCCAATAATGTTACCACCTAAAAGTACTCCCTCCTTCTACAAATATCTCCACTACACTATTCCATTGGGTCACCACTACCATTTTCGATACTTGGAACACCACCCAGTCAGCCAATCTTCCCTCCATCACCACCTTAACTGATTCTTCCACCATTATCTCATCTAGTTCCACCACCACCACGACAAATTCTAGGACATCATTCAATCACCGTAGTTATTGTCTTTGTCTTACTTGACACTTTATTCTTTCTTGCATTTTTCTCTACTACTTCATTGAGAAGGAAGAAAATGGTTTAAAAAAAAATAGAATTCATACATTTGGGTGAACACATAAGAGTTCAGGAAGGCATTATGCCCAAACCATGTGGTGAGCAAACCAACATACTAACCATTAAAGAGGATGTACATATTGAAGAGAGCATACTAACCATTAAAGAGGATGTACATATTGAAGAGAGGATTAAGAAAAATGAAAAAAATTAGTGAATGTTCACACATTAAATCTTCACATGAACATTCCCAGGTTCGACAACCTCTTCCTCTACCTGTAGTCAACATTATCTCGAGCAAAGTCTAATTGAAATGCAAATGAATGGAATAAGTGGCAATAAGATAATATATTCTTCAATTGAATACCATTATTGAGGTATTCATTTAACATATTTGCATTCTTTCTAAAGATTGTTAAAAATGTTTTGTTGGAATAATAATCTTGTGGAGTAAAGATTACTCTTTTGTAATAAAAATTCAATTCCAAACAAACATTCAAGGAATTTGAATGTAGAAGTATCATTATTGGAGTGGAAATGAAGATGTGAAAATTACAGTGAGTCCTTAGTATACTGGTGTGTTGACATGAATTTCCTACCAATATGGTGGACTGTGATAGTATCCCATCCCCTCAGTATTTCGAATTAAAGGAGTAAAAATAGTCTGTCATTAAATTCAAAATGAAACGAGAAAATTAACTTGATGCAAAACATACTTTTACACAGTTTTTCTTTCGGGATACTGTAGTTTTGCAAAATTAATCATACTCATAATTATAGGTGGTAAATTGGTCGGTTAAGGTGGATATGGATAGGATTAAAATGATTAAAGTGATAAATAACTTTTTTACTTATTTATGATCTATTTAATATTTATATGGGTACTCATACCCATTTAACCCTAATTAACTTATATCTATTCATTTGCCAATTAAATTTTAAATTGATTTATACTAAATATTTTAACTTAATTAAATATATATTTATCATTTTGAAATTTAAATACTAATTACATCTTTATTTTTTGTGAAAAAAAATTAATAAAATCATAAAAATATCTATTATTTTTATAATTAAATTTATTTAATTTTTATTAATTATTTTTATGACTTTAATATCAAATAAAAAATAAAAAAGTAATTTTTAAAATCTATCAAAAATATATTTTATTTATTAAATATTACACAATTTAAATTTTCAATTTATTATTCTTATAATTAAAAGTATTTAATTCTTATATAATTACTTTATAGGATTTTAATGTCAGATAACAAAAATGAAAAGAGTAATTTTTTAAATAATTATATAACTACTTTAATGGATTTTAGTGTCAAATAACACAAATGAAAAAGAGTAATTTTTTAATAATTATTACTAATTTGTCAATCCGCCGTTGAATATGGCTGAGGAGGGTTGGCGTAAATTCAATTAAAAGTTGATGGTCTTGTGAGTATATGCCATTAGGTAAATGCTTGGGACGGTGATCAACTATCCCAAATAGTGCTATAATGATACACTCGGAAAAGGAAAACTTTATGACGTAGATCACTCATGAATTCATTGAAAAATATTCCGCCTAACTCGAAACTCTTCTATTTTTATATTTGTTATTTAACATAATTATATTTTCAATAAAATTCACTTTATTTTTTAGTAGACATCTTGATACTATTAAAATAAATGATATGTACAATAGATTAAGAATAATTAATTTATAATTTATAATTAACAAATAATTTATAAAATTTCTAAACTTTTATATCAAAAGAAAATATATATGATATATTTTAAATTTTTTATATCAAAAAACATTTCAATGTGTATTATATATAAAATACTAAAATTGAAATATTTATTATATATTTTAAATTTCAGTTTAGGTGCTATTTGATTTTAATTTAGTAAATTAAATAAAATTTATGAAAATTAAAATATTAATTGATTTGCATACAAGCCAATTAATCAACAAAATAATTCAAATTTAATTTACATAAGAAATTCTAAAAGAATAAATTATCAAAAAAAATTCAAAATAAGCATATTTTTCTATTTTATTATAAATTTTATTTTTAATCTACAAAATTTTTATTTTTTATTTTTACACATAATGTTATTTGCTAACTAGATTTTAAACTCACCTATTTATAGTTGGTATAGTCAAATTCAAAATTAATTTTTAGTCTTAATTAGAATAATATTTTCAATTTCAGGCAATTTAAGTCTTTTTCTTTTTTGCCAAGCAACATAAAAATTGATTTTATTTTTTAATAATAACAATAATTTATAATTTAGAAATAAAAAAATAAAATTTTATTTTCATAAAACTTGAGAAAAATTTAAAAACAATTAATAATAAAATTAATCACTAATAATTTTTTTGGAGAGTATTTCATGCAATTACTGATTAGATTATTATAGTAGTTTTTTTAATTTATTGCAAAAATAATTAAATTCTCACACTTGTGTTAGGATATTAATAAAATTAATTTTTACTTGAACAACTTCTTTTTGAATATTATCGCTCAATAATTGATCTGACTATTAGAGTTTGGATTGATAATAAATAAGGTATGAAGTGTAGTATTGTCATTTTCTTACTTAAGTTCAAGGGGTGTATGTCTGTTTATACTCACACCCATATCCATTTGGTGATGAAATTAAATATATTTTCATATTTATAGGATTTTGGATAATTCATGAGTAATTTATTATCAAAATAATTATTAAAATATTATTAACTAGTATTCATATCACAAACAATTTATTTCTATATATGAAATTTCTTCATTTTTCGTTATGAAATATATATATATATATATATATATATATATATATATATATATATATATATATATATATATATATATATATATATAGAAAAATAACAATACAAAAAAAATTGAGTTTGTGTATAT